>CATIWR010039268.1:0-68372 GCA_949677035.1 Omphalea diandra | reverse complement strand
ATGAACATATGCATTGGATAAATAATCATTTAGACATGTGAATTGTAAAAGCACGACAATGACACTTGCACCGTTGCATTTGGGGACACTTAAACATATCTATAGTGTTTGTATAGTTGCATGACAAATTGTTTTATATATTATGTGCTTGTTATAGCATCCTAAATAGTGGTGTTATAGAGCTTATGTTAATGTATAAGGAGCATCTAGGAATTAGTAGATGGATGGAGTTGCTAAAGGAGTGAAGAAGAGGAACTAAAAGAGGTAAATGAACTTTCAACCAGTAGGAAACCAGCCCCCAATCTTTTGTTTTATTTAAAATAAGAATACAGACCATTAGGGTTTGGTAAGAGAGGAGAAGGATGAAATACAACAGAAAGAGGAGAGAAAGAAAGAAAAAAGAAGAAGAAGGAGAGGGCGAAAAGTGAGCTACCTAGGACAGAATCATAAGGTTTTCTGATTCTGGGACAATAGGTAAGTTAATTTATCTTCTTCTCAACTGAAATTAACCTCTCATAACATGTTAATCATGCATGGTTAGGGAGAATTATGGAGTAACTGCGGTAGATCTCTTGGATGGAAGTTGTAATCCAAGAGAACAAGAGCTGATTCTGTTGGTTTTGCTATTAGAGCAGAATTTTGCACCCACGATTTTGTAACCATATAAGAAGAATCAGGGAAAGTGAAAAATATGAAAGTTGTAGCTTTATATCTCATATAAATGCATATGAAACAGTTTTGCTTGATTTTGTGTGAGGGAGGAGTTATGGCTCCTTAATTAGGGCTGGTTCACAATCAACCGAGATGACCTCAGTCTTTTTGTTTTCTTATATTTTGATGGACTTATATTCTGATTTTGTCAAAGTGCAAAACATGAAATTTGTATATTTTTATCCCCTCTATATATGTGTGAATCAGTTTTGATTGATTTGTTATGTGGAAAGAGTTATGGCTCATTGATTAGGACTGACCATGTACCCGAATGAAACCCCACCTTTCTTTTAATTCTGTTTTCCAAGAATTTAATAGCCATATATTCAGAATTTGATGATGGTCCAAACTTAAAAGTTGTATATTTATGTCTGATCTACATACCTGTGAAATATTTTTGCCAAATCCAACATAGTTGTTAAGATATTATCCCTTTATCATGACTGTTCGTCAACATGTTACAAATTTGCTCACCCTGAGATTTGTCCTTTATTTTGGTGACCTTATAGACTAAATTAGATAATGAGTAAAACAAATAAAAATGTTCCTTTACATGTTTTGTAACTGATGATAGATTATTATTGCAACTGGATTTATACAATTTGAGATATACCTAAGAATGTAAGACTTACTCAGATTGAGATGACATTGCACACGTAAAGATAGATACATTGTTCTTAGTGGTGTACAAGCTTTGAAGCAAGTTTTTTTTTTTTTAAAAAAAAAAACTCTGTAGTTATTATACTCTAACCTTAACCATAGTGCCTTTAAGTGAGCTCTTTAGGAATCTTTAATGATTTAAGAGTTAGAGGCTAACTCCTTGAACCAAAACTTAAGATATTGTTAGAATTGCTTGATAAAAATTAGTTTCTGCATTATATTGATTTGAAATTCAATCGAGGAGCTAATTTCTACACTGTATGAGGACAAAACAAACTCTATTAAATTTTCTTAAAAGCCAACGCTTTAAGTTTTCCTAAGTTTGTTGCTTGAGTTCTTACTATAGGTTCCACCATGAATACCACTTCACCATCTAAATCTTTCCCTTTTAACTTGGATAAAGCTTCTCAACCTATTACAACTCTTCTAATAGACACTCTCATGGTATCTATTATGATGAGCTTCTAACTTGAGATTTTCAACCTAAGCTTTTTTTACTTTGGTTATTTTTATTAGAAAGTGTCTGATACTCAATTATAAATGTTGCAAGGAATTGGATAATTACTATCACAGGTCACTCAATGATAGGTCAAATTCTATTGTAATCACTTCAAATCAATATTATGCAATTAAGTCACTGCAATATTTTCTTTATTTCAATTCACTTACTTTGACAAAATTAAGAATTTACAGTAGTTAATCCATATAGCGAAAATTTTTAAATTGATTAAGGATCTGTTTAGCCCTTAAACTTTTTCTTAAAAGCTTCATATCAACTCAAATTACCCTTTTAAGTTAATTTAACAACCAAACTTGAATTTTAGGATAGATTAAATCCAAATTTAGGTGTTGAATTAACTCAAAAAATTAATTTGATTTGATTTGAACATCTTAAAAAATTTTAGGTATCAAATTAGCTTTTATCCATTTAAATGTTTTTGCACGTGGCATTCCATCTACTAAAAATTCTCAAATATCTCAGACTAAGTGAATTTAAATAAAAATAATATTTTAGCAACTAAATTGCACAACATTAATTTTAAATTATCACAATAGAATTTGACATTTAATTAAGTGACCATTATGATTAATTACCTGCAAGTAACTAGTTAGACTTTAGCCTCTTTCATACCTTATACCATTAGTCATAGAACATTTATCCCATTAGCCTTTCTGAGTCTCCTCCACTATCTCCATTCCCTTTTGGACATAAGGATTAGCTTATCATTGTGGATATGTTAAGTTCCTCCCTTGCTTAGCAAACCAAAATCTTAGACTAGAGCTCCCTTTGAATGGTTGGCTTGAACTAGAAGACTGTCATTAAAATAATCTTTCTAATGGAAAAACTAGGGACCCATCAATCTATTTAGCTAAGCAAAGAATCTCCACTTGTAGTTATCAATGTATTATTAGTTGAACTTCAATTCTAATTACGATGTTATAACTCCATCTTTTCCCTTCGTCTTAGATTTTTGACCTTAAAAGACATTATAGGGCTAATTTCACCCACCATCTCCTAACTAAGAAGTCTTAATATTAAGGTTCCTAAATAAAAAAAATATTAAATATTAAAGAACGTACCATAAAAGTTATTCTGACAGCTTAAATGAATGGAATACAAATGCGTTCACCATATAAACAATTTTGCAAACCATAAATAACATTTTGCCTACTAATTCTTTCACCTTGTCTCTCCTCCATTAGCTCTTACATCATCCAATTATGTCTCACTAATTATTTCTCCTTAAGTTCAATATATACACATATAAATATTCTTTCTCTCTCTCTCTCTCACACACACACATTACTTACATTATCTATAATCCTAAGTTGTGAAAATCTTCTATAATTTGAGTGATAAAAATCAAATTACATCAGAAAGTAACGTCAAGTGAAGGTAATAGAGCAAACGAGTCATTATGTAATGTTTGTCAAAGTATGGCAAGTTTGCAAAAGGCTATCGGTCCAATTAGACTCCTAATTTATGAGTGTGGGAATGAGATAGAGATGAAGGTGTCATGGATTGAAGATAATTTAGGGCAAAGGTTCTTATACAAGGTAGTTGATGATCTTTGTCTTTTTCTTTATATTCCTTTCCTTGGTTTTATATAATAGTTTAATGATTCTGAAATGTTATAGATAACATCCCAAAGGCATTGTAGTTTCTTTGAGTCGTTGATTAAAATTTTACCTTACAAAAGATGTATGTCATACTTGGATTGTTGAGAAAAGTGGAAATGTTAAAGCATGAGAGAGAATTTATAAGCTTAAAGAGGTAATTACATAATAATAAGACGGAGTAAAAGAGGCTAAATGTATTGCTTTGATGGTTGTGATTGTGAGGGTCGTGCCTGTAAAGTTATTATCAAAGAAGTGAGTTAGAGTTATTGGACATGGTTGAGGATTTTAGTGACTTAGTAGTGATTTTTTCTATTTCTATTTTGATTTTCTTTTAAAGTATAGAGAAGGCTATGAATTACTTAAAAGTGGTTGGTACTAGTAATTTAATTCCATGTATAATCAATGAATTTCAATTTAGTGAATCATGTTTTTAGTGTAATATTTGAGTATTCAATTAGTAATCAATGAAAATATCATGAATCAAAATACATAAGCAATAACCTAATTTCTTGGTTTTATTTAGTTATAATAAAACCTCAAGAGTTTTACATTTACAACTTCATTCATGAAACAATAAAATATGATGTTTGTTAATGACTACAATACAAAATGAAGCTTCCAAAATATAAACCAAAATGTTATCATTGTACTAAAAAAATGGTTGCTCCAAAACAGATAATGAAATACTACAATAAAAGTGAAAAGATTAAAGACTTTGTTGTCCTAAATAGAAAACATATTTTGAACCGCATATTGTCAATTCAAGTATTTGCTAGGTACTTGTCTCACTCTGGTACTATCATATGTCTTAAATGCAGTTTGTAAGTTCTGATATGTATACCCTTCCAATGTAAGTAGCTTGTGCCTCAAAAGTAGGTTGTAGATGTGAAGTTTCTCTTGTAATGCTAGTAGTTAGTGCGTGAGATGTAACTTGTTATTACGATTTCTCTTTTATAATGGCAATTTCAGCTGCTTAGGATTGTGCATGCTCATGTCATTTTCCCCTTCTAATAGAAGTAGTAGATATTGATTGTTGTGTTTTCCCCCTCCTTATGAGCTTAGAAACTGCATTAGGCTAAAATGGACAAGCATTAGGCTATAGTTTGAAAATTTGTAACTGTCTAGATTGACTACTTCCATCCAATTAAGATAAATAATTTTGTATCACATTTAATGCAAGTAACCTGTAAAAACTTGTAACTTAGAGAATTATAAATTTCCTCACATTTATCACCTTTCTCATTATAGTTGTAAGTCCCAATGGATTTTTCACAGATGGAGCTCAACTATTAAGTTGGTGTCTCTATTAAAGTTGGACCACCAGTACTCTTTTTCCTTTTGCCTTATCATAAATATACACATTAATATACATAATGAACCAAATAAAAAAAAGTATGCGAGTTTTGATAATTGAGACTTATTGTTGATGCTTGTGCATGTTTAAGGCAATATGACCACTTTTTTAAAAATTAAGCATGAAATCTTCACTAACAGTTACAGCTCTTTCCAACTCCTCAACTCCTTTTCTTCTTGGCTCTCTTCCCCTTCCCTGGAGTATGTAGTATGAAGGGTCTTCTATGTCAGGTACTGGCCACATTTCATGCTGCCCAATTATAGGTATTATATTATGTTTATATACATTCATATACATATACATAGACATTCATATATAAATTCATATATGTCTCCATTATATACAAATCAATAATACAGTCTTCAAGATGTTCATTATTACCTATGATGCATGTATAAGCATGGTGACATGGTGTTCGTATTAGCTACTGCTACCTCTTACAAGCACAATCCTTCTTCATCAACCACAAAAGAACCATCAAAGTTAACCACTTGAACTAATGGAACTTCACTAAAAGCTAGTTTACACTTGAATCTCAATAGTTTTAATTTCTTTAATTTATTCTAAATCACAAGGTATAACCTTCCTTCTACCTTACTGACATCTTCCCTTTCTTTAAATAACCTTTTAATAAGTTTAAATCTTATTATCTTAAACATAGTCATAATTTCCTTTTCCCTAGCATCCAAAATATATTTATTGAAACACTCAACCGTGTTGTTGAGCAAAATATCACAACTAGAAGTAATGCCAAATCATGTTTTGCTCAAGGTTTTAAGGGGCCTTTCCTTATCCAATCCCTAGCCTCCATAGATTTATCTTCCATTACTCTGAGGTTTCATCTAGCTAGGCCTAATATGCACTCCTTGCAACATCCCACTTCATGTCTTTAAATTTTTCCCCTTGAATTTGGTCTTAAAATTGGTGTAAAGATGTCTACCACAATTTCTATATTTTGTATATGGGAATAACTCATCAATGCTTCTAATTAGTCCTTACAATGTAAATTATAATGCTTTAATATATGTATCATAGCATGTTCAAAATTAAATATGATGACTACACAATTAACTTTTTTCTATCACTCATCAATGTCTAGCTATAACTATTATAAATTTCAAGATCACCTTTAAGGTAGCTTAGAAATGCCACAACTCGAAATCCAGGTCGCACCAACAATGCAGATGGGAAAGGTTAAGGCCTTTAAAACATGTAACAAGCCTAATAACTTGTGGAACAAGCCTAATAACTTGTGGGTAAAGCCTATTTACCTTAATTCCTATACTTATACTTGTTGGCTCATAAACATTTCTAGCTTTTCTTGCCCCATCTTACATCCTTAGCATAAATTAATGGAATGTAGGAATTTAAGCTTAGCTTAATCCTAAACATGTCATAAAACATTTTTCTTTTTCATTGTACAATAGTCAATTATTTCATTTCTTATCATATCATAATAGGAGAAGTCTAGATTCAACAGTCAATTCCTTTTTATCCATTCCTTTCCTTACTTTTTATTATATACAAATTATAAAACATGAAACTCTCTCATTTAAATAATCCTAGAATAAGGAGATCCACTTAAAGTCACTTTAACATATTTTTTAATTATTGTAAGCATTCAATATTTACCTCACATGGGCCATAAATCTTAGTATACCTTATCATCATTTTCATTAATCATGAATCATAATTTATTTTTACATTACATTAACTTTAGACATTTACATTATCATAATATTTATTGGGCCTTATAAAGATTACTAAAAATATAAGATATAACTTAACATTTTGCTTAGTGCATATATAACTCTTTCAAAAAACACGTTCATCATAACTATAGGCAACTATGAAGAAGTAATGTAGTGTCTTAACAATACATAATGCATAAACCTTCATTTATAGACTTAAACCTTTCGCTATCAATTATGGCATCAATCTTATGCTTATCCCGTAAAACAATATAAGTGTGCGAAGATTCCTTATGGAAAATTTAGTGAGGAATTTATACTGTCCATATGAATACTCATATGCCTTAACATGAATCCATTTCTATCTATATGGTCCATAAATCTTAGTATATCTCAACATCATTTTCATTAATCATGAATCATAATTTATTTTTACATTACATTAACCTTAGACATTTACATGATCACAATATTTAGTGGGCCTTATAAAGATTACTAAAAATATAAGATATAACTTAACATTTTGCTTAGTGCATATATAAGTCTTTCAAAAAACATGTTCATCATTACTATAGGCAACTATAAAGAAGTAATGTAGTGCCTTAACAATACATAATGCATAAACCTTCATTTACAAACTTAAACCTTTAGCTATCAATTATGGTATCAATCCTATGCTTATCCCATAAAACAATATAAGTGTGTGAAGGTGAGCTTCTTATGTAAAATTTAGTGAGGAATTTATATTGTCTATATGAATGCTCATATGCCTTAACATGAATCCATTTCTATCTATATGGTTCATAAATCTTAGTATAACTCAACATCATTTTCATTAATCATGAATCATAATTTATTTTTACATTACATTAACCTTAGACATTTACATGATCACAAGATTTAGTGGGCCTTATAAAGATTACTAAAAATATAAGATATAACTTAACATTTTGCTTAGTGCATATATAACTCTTTCAAAAAACACGTTCATCATTACTATAGGCAACTATGAAGAAGTAATGTAGTGTCTTAACAATACATAATGTATAAACCTTCATTTATAGACTTAAACCTTTAGCTATCAATTATGGCATCAATCCTATGGTTATCCCGTAAGACAATATAAGTGTGTGAAGGTGAGCTCCTTATGGAAAATTTAGTAAGGAATTTATATTGTCCATATGAATGCTCATATGCCTTAACATGAATCCATTTTCATTTATATGGTCCATAAATCTTAGTATAACTCAACATCATTTGCATTAATCATGAATCATAATTAATTTTTACATTACATTTACCTTAGACATTTACATGATCACAATATTTATTGGCCCTTATAAAGATTACAAAAAATATAAGATATAACTTAACATTTTGCTTAATGCATATATAACTCTTTCAAAAAACATGTTCATCATTACTATAGGCAACTATGAAGAAGTAATGTAGTGTCTTAACAATACATAATGTATAAACCTTCGTTTATAGATTTAAACCTTTAGCTATCAATTACGGCATCAATCTTATGTTTATCCTGTAAAACAATATAAGTGTGTGAAGGTGAGCTTCTTATGGAAAATTTAGTGAGGAATTTATATTGTCCATATGAATGCTCATATGCCTTAACATGAATCCATTTCTATCTATAAGGTATAACATCAACATACATCATTTACATAGCATATCATTACATATACGGGTAATCAAATCCACATAAATTCCTACTTAGTTTACTTAACTTTTCTTAGACGGGATAGTTTCCTCAATAGCCATGCTTGAGGGAGAGTTGTCTCACTAGTCGTACATCTTACTTACATGGAAAAGTTGCCTTATCAATCATGTTCTTTTCTAATCCCTTATGGGGAGAGTTTTCTCACCATCCATGTCATGCATAAAAAATATTTCATTTTCATTCATTAGTCATATCATCCTTACGTAGCTAGTTATGACTTTATGGGTTCTCATTTCTTCCTTGAACTACCTTCATATCACATGGCATTTATGCACAACATTTGCATCATGATATTTCATTTCAAAAAAATGCATATGACTTTCATATTAATTTGTCTTAGCCTATTATGACCTATACATTTAAACTCATGATGCATGTATGCAATGGACAAGGAAAAGTAATTAAAATTCCTCACTTTTCATTATTAGCCATAATCCTTTTCTTGCTTTGGCTTGCCTTTTTTTTTTTAAATGTCTTTTTCTTGAGCCTAACTTACTTTTCACTTTACCCTTACTTACTCTTAATCTTCTCACCCATACATATGCCTAACATAGACATTCATTACGTTATTAGTATAACATCTAGAATATGGGGAGTTACTCATACTCATCCATAAAACATATAATATAAATAAGGACAATAAATTTCTAAACACCATTCAACTTTTGTCTCTAATATAACATTTAAATCATAGTCTTTAAGTTACATTTCACAATTAGTATCCTTTGCTCATTAGCATCAACATTCGTTAACTTCCCATTTATAATATTAACATCAAAATATATGAATTTCATCATTTAATCATATTCAAAATCCTTATTCTTTCCATGTTTACTAACTACATTCTTTAACTCATTTTCATGATCAACTCTCATGAATCACTCATATTCATCATAACTCCCTACAAATCCTAATCAAAGGCAACATCAAAATTTATTCTAAAATCATAAACTTAACACTAAACATGTCGTTTAACACCTAAAAGCTCATAAAACATAATTTCTTTCATGTTTCATACCATAAACATCATATATATTCTTCATAATTGTACTATAGACATTAATACCTAACCTTATGTCAACTAAGGTGTAATACATCTTTCAAGCATTAATCATCACCATAAACATGAAGTTTAAAATGTCATATAACATTTAAAAAATCAATAATCATCAATAAATTATGTAATTAATCTGCAAACATCAACTCTTTCCAAAGCTTTAATTAAACACTACATCATTAATCACGCCATCCTAACATATTTCTTTACTTTTCTCACCTTAATATACCTTAAACATATCATAATATCATTTAATTAACCATGAAACAAACATATATATAAGAAGGTGGATGGTGGGCTTACTTGAAAGGAGGAGGAAATCTCCAGACAAGGCTTGAAAGATGATAAAAAGATGTTAAGCAAATTTTATTCTCTAACTTTGATTTAGTTTTAGTCATGTGGATAGAAAGTAAGCAAGGAGGTGGAGTAATGCACCTAAAAAAATCGAATGAGCATTTTAAAACAAGCTTAGTATGATGCACTTTCAGCTGCCTAACTTTAGGTTTGGTTGTCGAAAGTGCCATATCCTAAAGAAGCACCATTCAACTTCACATCCTTGATGGTCTAAAGTCACTTACCGAAAAAGATAGGTTGCCAAAAGTGCTTCCTAAAGTCCACTAAAATGCATCTTTCAAACCATAATACTTATGGAAGCTTTGCTTCTAGTCCTTTATTCCTTCCTTCAACATACTTTAAATACTAACTTTATGCATCTAAAACTCATTATTGATATGCCATTTAATCACACATTAAGTATATTTACATGTTTTAGTAACCATCGAAAGATCGTGCATGAACTTAGCCTATTCCATAACATTCATCATCCTTTCTTATCTCTCTTAACATCTCCTTTAACATAACTTCCTCCCATATATAATTTTGGCATATTCTTCAATATTAAACCTATAATATGTCACTCATTCATATTCATTAATCATCATTTCTTACATATGTATACTTACATATCTTAACTTACACTTACTTTCTCATTATGACCTAAGTACTGTTTGGTAAAATTGAAAATTTAAGTGCTAAAAAATTAAGTATGAATAATTTTAGTACTGAAAATTTGAAAATTGAATAATTTAGTATTAAAAATTTTAGGATATGAATGATCATTAAATAGATATCAAATTTTCAAAAAAAAAAAAAATCAAACCTAACAGATAAATTTAAGATAAGACAACTTCATATTTTACAATAAATTTTCAAATTTAAGATAAGATAAATTTAAAACTTATTAATTACATCTTTGTCAATATAAAAGGATTGTGATCAGGAATGGATATTATCAAATAATCATTTTTTTTATCACTTAATCTACTAAGTAAAATTTCATCACTTAATCTATTAAGTAAAATTTTCTACTTATCAGATTAATTTATTTTTTAAAATTAAGTACTTAATAAAAATTTTTTATCAAATACACTTATGTTAAGAACTTTTTTAAAAATTTGTTATCAAACAATCTTAAAAAAATAAATGTTGAATATTTTAATTTTAAGTGCAGAATATGGTTATCACATAGTTGCTTAGCATTTTTAACCTTCTTATTCCTTAGTTATCTTTTCTAACTCATATCAATCTTAACTAATCATCATTATGTCATTAAAATCATCACCATTTTATCAAATTTAGTCTTTTTATGCTCATCTCTTAGGAAATAGAGTCCTCATTTATAAAAGACCCTTAAAAATCAAATTACAGGCCTTACAAGAAACCACACCTAATAATCTTTGTTATCTTTCTTCACCATGGAATATGCAATTAAAAGTATACAATCATTAGGATCAATCCCAACAATACATAATAACATCCATTTATGGGTGCCTTCTGTCAACATCCACCTAGGTATATAATAGCCTTGCAACCTACCTTGAAAGCATCTTTTAGTGCACAAATACAAATATAGATCACCATAAAACATGAACCATCACAATCATAAACTTCGTAGTAGTTCTTATATTCGTTCTTAAAATTTTCAAACAATAATTATCAAGTTTATTGTTGAATTGATCTACCTCAACACCATTAGTCTTCCTTAAAGCTTTTTCCTTTGTCATCCATGCTTTCATCCTCTCTATTGTTAAGGCCATGTTCTATGTCAACCCTATAATCAATCCATAAGCAATCCATTTAAACCTGTACCCGATATTCACAATGCTTGAAACACAAAAAAGTAATGCTCAATAAGTCATTTTTAGTAAAAGACACTTGAAACCTATTTTTAATTGATGGTTGCTTATAAGTTTTCTTGAATTATTTTCTTGAACTGAACAACATGCCAATTTTCATTAATGGATCATCAACCTTTGTCTCTATGAAATAAAGGAAACCTAACTCTATCTTCATCACCATCATCATCATCATCATCATCATATGTACTCAATAATTCATTTGACAGATAGTAGTCCTTATCATCATCTAATTAAGTGTTATCATTCATAGTTGCACTTAAACCATTAGTAGTTACCTTATCCCAAGTTCCTTTTAGCCTATCCATTTTCTTTGCTCTTTTAGTCTTATTAATCATAGTCATTAGGTCATCATCACCATCTAAAGGATCATAGCCAAGGTCTCTAAATTTTATGTTCTCTGTGTTGTTATTATTACCCTTATTATTCCTATTACCCCCTCACCACACTATTACCAGTGTCCATATTATTCAATAATTTTTCCTTTTTATATGCCTTAACTACATCTCCTTCATTTACTATACCACTATTAATATTCATTTTAACATCAACCTCATTCAGTCCCTCACTAACATTTACATCAATAGTAGTAGCATTGTTTTGCAAACCATCCATAAAGCTAGATATAAAATTCCCTCATACTAGCATTACTCTCTAAACTAGACAATTTAGATCCTATGCGTATTTGCTTAACACTACGCCCACCATCATTACACTTCCTAACATTAAGGCCTATGCAAATTAGGTTTTGCCTCTTCAGTTATTTCTTCTATGGCCACTTTATTTTTTTTAGGAATCAAAGCATCTAGAACCTATTTTTTAGTTAGGTGTTTAATATACATATCTCTCTCTTCTACCTAACCCCCTATATAAACATATCTCATATACATGGCTATCATGTTCAAATGACCTAAGTCCATTTGTGTGTTCTAATCTAGGAATCCTTCAATAATATTGGACACATCCTTTTAAATTTAACACATCTTGCAATAATTTGTTTATTCTTATCATTGACATATGGTCTATGACAATTATGCCAAAAATCTTCTTTCCTATTTAAATTTAACACATCTTGCAATAAAGGCAAAGTTGCATCTTAGATAATAAAAAAATTCGTAACTTGGTTATGTCGTCATTACATAAAGGGACCACTTTCCCTTTTATGCACTTTGTCGTTAGCTCTAACATTACTTCATTTTCTTTTAATTGAAGTTTGAATGGAAAAGACTAGTAAAGGTGGAAAAAAAAAAGGGTTATGGGTAGGATTAAAGCTATAAAGTAACAAAGGTTGTAGGAACAAATGGCTGCTAAAGGATATAATAGAGGAGAGAGAATTAGTGGGGTGAGGTGGTTGTTTAAAAATTAAAAATTATATATGTGGCATATCTATGCACTTCATTCATTTAATCTATTAAAATAATTTCCATGATATATTATCATATAATTAATGACTTTTTTATTACATTTTTTTCATTTAAGGACCTTATTGTTATGATATTAAAGGTTGGAGGACGATAAGTAAAATTAACCTAACATCATAGCTTTCACTACTCTACTTATAGCGCTGTTGATGCCCCTAGTTTGGTGGATGAAGATGGACTTCCCTTATTTAGGCCTTCCTCTAGAAATTACCCCTTGTATAAGGCATTAATTGAGAGCAACAAAGGTATTAAAAAGGTGGATGATGTCATGTCCTTATGGTTCTGGAGATGTTGCAACATATCATGTCCTTTCTTAGGGCTTCTAATTAGTGAGTATTTATCTTTAGGCCATTCTTATTGACACATGATAAGAGAAATGCCATGGAAAGTATGTTTCTAGTTTCTACCTTTCATGTTTTATCCTGTATTACCTTTGAGTCTCCATTCTCAAAATGGAGTGGGAGCTTATAAATTACATAATTAAAAGCTTATAGATTATGCAATTATAGATCTTCTCCTATTTCTCAATATAAAGAGTTATTCCTTCATTCCATTCCATGGCATCCTTGGTTGGTAAGTCGAGGCTTACACCTCAAATCATAACGTCACGAGGCCTAGGTGTGGGCAATTTTCGATTAAAATAAAAAAACCAATTGAACCAATGACTTTTAGAAATGCAATTTAATTTATTCAAAATTTTAGTTTGGTTTGATTATATGTATTAAGAATTTTAATTTTATTGACTCGATATTGTTTTAAATTTCAGTGAATTCAAAAAGCCAAACTAACAAATTTACTACACTATGTTATTTTGTTGAGACATTTATAAATAAATATTCCTACATTAGTTCCCTTACTTAACCCTTTTCTTCTTTATAGCTAGCTGTAGCTTGCTACCCACCCACCTCACAACCCTTCCTTCATCATCTTCAACCAACCATCTCACCCAACACCTTCCTTATTATCCCTTTTCTTCCTCATCTCATTGCTTCACATCCCTTCCATAACCCATATTTCTTTATTTTTACCACCATAGTCACTGCCTCATCTCATCGTCTTTAGTTCTCTTTCAATTTGTTGTTGCTGTAACTTCTCATTTTCAAGGCGTGCATCAATTTTATATCAATTTTTTAGTTATGGTGGAATATAAAATATATTTGATTATTGTATTAAATCTCTTCAATGACCTTTGCTTTTATTATCGACTTAAATCATTCTAGTTCATCATCTACTTTTTCTTTATCCTTTATAAGGCTCCATTTTAGGGTTTGCATCATATATGTTGTAAAAATTAAAGTTTCCATAAATGTTTATTTATAATAAGCATTCTTCTTAATTGCATTCTACCTGATTTTAGTTAGTAATTTTCTTAGACAAGGATGATTTTTTTTCTTAATTTGAGAAATTCTCCACTTAAGGCTGGTGATGTCTATTCTTAGAACTCCATCAACCATATTATCCCTTTTTGCTTTCTGCCACTTTAAATCCCCACCTTTTTTAGTTAAGTTTTTGGTGTCAAACAGAAATTAGGCATAGGGCTTAAGGAAGGCTTGTTAGCACATGCTACAAGTGTTTGAACTAATTGTTGAATCTATATGCTAAACTAATAGAGTTATGTTATAAGTTCATATAGAGTATTAGGTGTATCATAAATGTAATTTTATACGATAAAGCATTCTTTTCCAAATTTTCTTTGCTAGAAAAAAGATTAAGATTATTGTTAATGGCTAATGGATTTGGAAATCCAATGGGTCCATATTTAATGAATATGAAAGTTGTTATATTTCAACTTATGTTACATTTATATCATGAAAATCGTAAGACTATAAAATGTATGGAATTATTGATTTAAATATTTTATTGATGAGAAACTTTCTTCTTGTTTTGGATAGGAAAGCTATTTCGTTTTTTAATAGGATTCCTTAGCCACCCTAGCCAACACATTCGCCACATGACTTTAGGATACAACTTTTGAATTACATTGGTGTCAAGAGTTTAGGACCGATATAACTTCTTTGTAAATAACATAATCAAATTCATATGTAGGTGCAATTTATACTTAAAGAATGTACTTTCTAATAGATAATTAATTATTCTTATTCTTATTATAAAACTACAAATAAATTAAATGCAACCCTTTAGTTTCTCAACATTTAATCATTTCTATATGACAAATTTTAAATATTTTAAAAACTTATTCTTGGATACTATAGTTTTTCTTGTCTAAGGTTGTAATACGGTGTACTGTTTTCATTTATAATACATGATATATATTGTCTACGATTGGGTTTACATGAAATTGTTGTTTTTCATAAATTGACTATCATTTGAGTTTAATTACTGCTTTTTGAGTTTATTCACTATTCTTTGATTTCATTTACTATTGTTTGATTACTGCTCTTTGAGTATATTTACTGCTTTTGAGTTTAAATACTATTATGTTAGTTTAATAATTGTTTTTCATAAGTTTAATTACTTATGAACTTTCTACTTTCATAAATATATTACTCTTTGAGTTTCATTATCCTTCTTATTTCTTAGATGTCTAATAGACAATAACTATCTAACACTACCATGACCACAACAACAAAAGCAATAGTAACTTCTACCCCTCCTGAAAAATCAACTTAATCTAATGCAAGTGCTACTTTCAAAGTCAAGAGAAAGGCCATGACAACAAGGGTTGAAGTGTGGGATAACTTCATAAGATTTTTAGATAACAAAGACCAAAAAGCAAAGTGCAAATATTGTGAAAAGATATTTTATAGTGATTTGAAAAAGAATGGCACTAATTCTCTTAATCATTACATGAAAATATGTAAAAAAAAAAAAAAAAAACACCTTAGTGTGTCTACGCATCAAACAAACTATCTTCCAACCAACTTCATATTGTCATAAGGGTGAGGGGAAGCGACCAGGTACCTTTACTACCTAGATGTTTGATGAAGATTATGTAAGGAAATGCTTAGCTGAAATGATCATTGTTGATGAGCTTCCATTTAAATTTGTGGAAAAAAGGGTCTAGGAAATTTGTGGGTGCATTATAACCTAGATTCCATTTACCATCCCAATGAACAATTACTCAAGATTGTTATTAATTATACCTAGATGAGAGACTAAATTGAAAAAAAAAAAAAAAAAAAAAAAAGAAGAAGTAATTCTAATCAAAGGGTTTATCTTACTAAAGGCACATGATCTTTATTGTAAAGAATTAATTATACGATTAACACTACTCACTATTATGATAGTGGTTGGAATTTAAAAAAGGAAATTCTTGATTTTATTCCAATCATTAGCCATAAAGGTGAGTCACGTGATATGGATATTGAGTCTTGCTTACTTGAATGAGGGATTGATAAGTATTTATAATTAAAGTTGATAATACTAGTTCAAACCATGTAGCTATTAGATATTTAAAGAGGGAGTTTGTTAGTTGGGGGACTTGTATTACCAAAGGTAATTTCATTCAAATGAGGTGTATTGCTCATATAATTAACTTGGTAGTTATGGATGGTTTAAAGGATGTGAGCACATTAATTAGGAGGGTTCGAGAAGCAGTGAGATATATGAGACAATCTCTTGTTAGACTGAAAAGATGTAGGGTATTGTGAATTGAGAAAATTGAATGGAAGAGCTTTCTTCGTTTAGTTCTGTCTACTAGATAGAATTCCACTTATTTAATACTAATTGTAGCAACAAAAAAAAATGAAAGGCCATTTGAGAGATTTGAAAATTAAGACCCATATTTTTCCATCAATCTTTTCCAAGAAGATGGGACTAGTAATGTACCTAATTTCTTAGTATGGAAAAATGTTACGAGAATGGTAGATTTTTTAGGAAGTTGTCATGATCTCACCTTAAGGATTTTGACTTATTGTATGTCACATCTGATGATTTTTTTTTTCAATGAGATTAGTGTTGTTTTGTACCTAATTAATGATTGGCAAAAGAGTGATGATTTTGACTTGAAATCCATGGATGAGAAAATGAAAGTTTGACAAATCTAGATGAATAAACTTATATATATAGCTGTTGTTCTTAACCTACATTATAAGTTGGAGTTTATAGAATTTACACTTGTTAGATTGTACAGAGATGCCAAAGAATTGGACTTGGTAAAGAAAATTAGGGGTGTCTCATTTGAGTTATTGGAAGAGTATAAGTGGCAATTGCAGCCTTAAAACATGTGTGAATGTAAAATAAAACTATCAAATTTCAAATTCACAAGAAACAACTCAAATTGAAATATCCAAAAAATTTAATTTTGATTTGGATAATCAATTCAGGAAGCAAAAAATAAAGAGTGGAGATGCAAGTAATATATATATATATATATATATATATATATATATATATATTTATATATGACAGATAATTTTATGAGTGAGAAAGTGATGGTGATTAGAGATAGTGAGAAGTTTGATATATTGAAGTGGTGGAAACTTAATTACAATAGGTTTCCTACTCTCTCAATAGTAGATTGAAACATATTGGCTATTTCTATCTCTACAGTTGCTTTAGAGTTTATTTTTGATACTGAACAGTTTTTAATATATTTAGAAGTTCTCAAACTCTCCAAATAGTACAATTGCTTAATTGGATAGAAGATTAGTTATGATCACTATTTGAATCCATGTCTATGAAGAAGATATAAGTAATATTGAGAAACTTGAAAATGGTATGCTAAAAATATCTACATATGTACTTGCTTTTATTTTTATGTATGGGTATAGCTTGCATATGACTCCTATGTTTTTATTTTCTTATTTTTTAGATTTAAAAAAATGGAGATTTATGTTGTACCAAAGAAAATTTTCTTAATGATGATATTTGAAGGTGAGAAATTCTTTATTCAAATGTGAAAATATATTATATAATTTACTTTGTTTATTTGATATATAGGTTGCAAGGCTAATATAGCCAGTTTTTCTTCACTAATGCAGATAAAGATCAATGGGTTGTTGGATTATCAATGATATTATAGTTAGCCTTGAAATATTTGGTAATCTATTTGATTATTAGTTTTTGATTCTTTTATATTACTTGAAACATGATGGAATAAGTTCATATTTATAATTATGTAGATGTTGTGATGATATAGGAGTAGAGTACAGGAGAATAAAATTTTCAACTTGCAACTTTTATAATTATGTAGTTGTTGGGATGATTCTTTATAAAATATATTATTGTTATAAAGATAATAATAATTCTATTGATGCAAGTGGAAGTAATTAAGAGAAAAATGTTTGCAACTGTTCTTTTCTCAAGTGATGAAAAGAAAGTTGCAATAATAATATTTAATTAAATAATTTGTGAATAATTTATACCATTTAATTTAATTTAAATTTGAATGGTACTTACAATATTTAGAATTTATATGAAATTGTTATGTTTAGTTTCTTATAGTTTGTATGAGATTTAGTTTAGAAATTATAATAAAGATATAGTTTGTATGAGATTTAGTTTCTTATAGTTTGAATGGCACTTGATATTTAGTTTTTTTTAAGTAATTTGCATGAAATTATAATTTTAATAAAGATCATAAAATGAGTTTAGAATAAAAAAGAAAAGTCCATAAAAATGAACTTGAAAAAGGTTCAAGCTGATTAATCAAACCGATTTTTTATTTAATTTAATTTATCTTTTAAATTTTTTATTCGATTCATTCAAAGTGTATATAAAATTCAATTAATTCGATTTTATTTTAAATCTAACCGATGGATGCCCACCCCTTTCGAAAGCTTAAATCTGCATTTCCTGTTTGTTAGGACATGCTCGGGAATTATCAAGTGCGAGTAAAGATTCTTTTTTCCCCCCTCTGTAATTTTAGTCAAAATTCTCTATTTTTCACAAATAATTTTCTAATTATCTTAATGCATATATCTCATATTAAAAAATTATAATAAATGATAATAAAAATTTTCAAATTTGATTACCTCTTGGACTAATCACACAATTAGAGTTTCAACTTATATAAAATTTAATTAATTATTTAATATTATATATTATGAAAATATATAAGCATAGATAATTTTATTATATAAATATATCGTTTAGAATTTTAAGTAATAAATCAAACATAATAAATAAATAAATATATTTATATTGCTAAATTTAATAGTGAATATAATTCATGAATCATGATACAAAGATACAAAGGTTAATTATTTCAGCAAGCTCAAATATTTTCTAATTTCACTTTAAAATACTGTTGAAATAACAGCAACGTAATAAATCTTGTTTCAGTAAATCGGTTCTAAATATTATAATAATTTGTTTTTTAAATAAAAGTATTGGATTTGAGAAAAACAGATAAAGCTAAATTTGAAACCACATTAAATTTATTATTTTTTAAAAATAAAATTGAAGTGATTATGATATATTTTATAAATATAATTTAATGAAAGTAATTTTAATTTAAAATTAAATTAAAAAAAAAGGACAAACTTGGTTGAATTGTGTGCCTGGGTCATTCAAATGGGATTTTATTTATAGGTTGACCAGATCAGTCAAAATAAAATTTTTAATTGAATTGATTTTATTTATAAATTTCTTTCAGAAAAAAATCAGTCAAAATAAATTAATTTCTGATTTTCCCAATTGAATTGGCTGGGCAAATTTTTAAAAGAATGGATACAAATTTTTTTTTTTAGAAAATATAACTCTCTTATCCATATAATGAATTGAATATAATTTGATGTAAATATAAAATTTATTACAATTAAAAAATATAAAAATTTTGAAAACTTTAAATCATATTAATAAAGTTTTGTGACTTATAATTCAATGGTAAGCATGTTGCCCTTAGTGGTATTATAGACAATATATTAACTTGTAACTCTTTTGAATGAATTTGATTAAAAGGAAGATGATAATATATTATCCATCAATGATATCAAAACTTTGAAATAGAATGAACAAAAAATTTTCATAAAAAAAATATATTCATACTGCCATAGACGAAGAACAACACTCTCATGAATGAATAGAAACTTATATTACCTGTAAAAATAAGAAATCATAATAAATAAATAACTTCAGATCAGATCTATAAATATGGATTTTATTAGGATAATAAAATTAAAAAATAAACTCACAGAAATAATATAGAAAAATCAAAATAAAATTTCAATTGATCTCAAAATAGATCAAGATAATTCGTTATTTTTCTTTAAAAACTGATAAAAAAAATACTAAAAAATGACTAAAACTAATTAAAAGAATTAGTTTCCAACTTCCTATGACCAAATATTTTTTGTTAAAAACATTTTATACGCCTTAACCAACGAACTTGACTTGAGTATTTTTTTTATTATTATTTATTTTTTGATATAGCACCAAAACGTCTTCAATCAAAAGTCTAGGGTTTGAATACTAAGTACTTTCCCATTAATTATGATACAAAACATACGTTTGCTGATGCTTTAAAATCAATGGAACGTTAAAAGATATATACATGCATATTCGAGTATAATTCAATCGACTAATTGTATGTTAATTTTAAATTCAAATTTTAATATCCATTTCATCAATATATATATATATATATATATATATATATATATATATATATAAGAAATAAGTTCATAACAAGATATCAAATAATCTTTAACTAAAAGGTGAAAAGACTGTTTTTTTTTTTTTTTTTCTGTTTTAAGATTCTTGATGTCCCTTTTACATTATCCTTTTTCATGAGTCTCAAAATTTTATTCATTTTTCCAAAAAATATAAATAACTTATTCATATAATAATGTTAGTACAATTTATTATAAATATAAAATACATCATTATAATTGATAAATATAAAAACATTTTTACTATAGTTTTTTTATTTTTTAATCATATTATTAAAGCTTGATAACTTATAATTTGAGAGTCAACATACTTCACTTGGTGATACTATCGATTACATATCAATTTTTAGATCTTTTGAATGAGTTTAATTGAAAGGAAAATAACAATAACCTCCATGCCAACCCCACAAACTTTTCAAAAATAAAAACTAAATTATCCCATGAAATTCACTCCTACTTCCATAAAAAGACAATAAAAATCTTATAAAGGAGTTTCATGTTACTCACAAAAATTAAAATAATATAAACACTAAACAGATTCAGTTTTTATAAATTTTGATTTTATTAGAATTAAAAATAAAAATTAAACTCATACAAATTAAATTTCAATTGATAATAAATTAAAAAAGCACATATTTTTCTTTAAAAATTGAAAACATAAAAAACTGGCTAAATTTTTTTAAAAAATCTATTAAAACAATTGATAAAGATGGTGATTTGAAGCTACCACCACCAAGATTTTACCAACGACAATTCAAGAAATTTAAATCTGAAAATCAGTTATTGAAAGAGTGAGTTCAAAATTTTAATTCTAAATCTTTTGTATGTTAGACTTTGATGATCAATTAATCATATAAGGAAATCAATTCAATTCACAAACTTGAATATATAGATAATTAAGCGTGGAAAATAATTCATAATATCTTTAATCGCATATTATAAAATTTGATGGTCAACTGCGCAACTTGTGGTGCAATCCCCTAGTGGTTGGAAGAGGAAATAAAGAATTGTGCTTCGAAATTGTAAAGAACGATGTTGATTGAGGGGACAAGAATTATAAACTAGGAATGTATTCCTCAAAAAAAAAACAAAAAAGACACTACAAGTGTTTGATATATATATATATATATATAATGAAATAATTACAATATATATTTCATTATTTATATAATTTATATAATTATAATTAAACAAATAAATATATAATTATAAATTATAAATATTACTCTAAATAATAAATATAATTATTCAATAGCAGATTTGGTAAAAGTTTAAGGTCTCTTCATGCATTTAGCTTTAAAGCCATGTTCAACCTTTAACTTGTGTTTTTAACAGTTTTGTTGTATAACTCTCGATAGTGTTGTTAGAAAGGTTTGACGATAATAAAAAAAAATAAAAGTTTGAAGGCTTGATGTTGATAAATAAAAGTCGAATGACTCAATAGCACAATTGATCAAAATTAGAGACTTGCTTATGTATTTTGTCAGTAAAATAATATAACAAAATAAATAATTTCAATTTGATTTGAAATTTATTAGAATAAAAAATAAAATTAAACTCATACAAATAAAATAAAAAGATAGATTAATTAGATTAATTTCAATTAATCTAACTTACAAAGATTAATTAGATTAATTTCAATTAATCTAACTTACAAATCTAATGATAAGTTAAAAAAATCATATTTTTCTTTCAAATTTGAAAACATCAAAATCTTATTAAAATTGAAAATAATCTATTAGAACAATTAATAAATAAGGTGAATTGAGACTACAACCAACAAGATTTTATCAACGACAATTAAAGAAATTTCAATCTGAAATATGTTATTCAAAGAGGGAGTTCAAAATTTTAATTTTAAAACTATAGTATGTTAAACTTTGATAATCAATTAATCATATAAGGAAATCAATTCATTTGAAAACTTGAATATATAGATATTTAAGCATAGAAAAAAATTCGTAATATCTTTAAGTTGGAACAAGAAATATAGAATTGTTTTGGAAATTGTAAAGAACGATGTTTGATTAAGTTGGGGAAAAGCCATTATAATCTTTAAAAACTGGGAATCGTACTGAAAAAAAAAAAAAAAAAGATGTAGCTGAGAGTCAAGAGATGGGGCTGATACTAGAAAAGTAGAAAGACAGGTGACGATTTCTTATTTGCTTTCAATGAATTTTCTTTATTCAAAATTTGTGAGCGGTCGACAGGTGATGAGCCACCAAGAATATAATGATAGACACTTAAATCTAACACGCGGGCCAAGGAAATCATGATTGAGATTGACATTATCTTGGACATTTTTTTCTTTTCCATGTTAGCTGTGATTCATATTTCCTTTTTTTTAAAAAAAATAATGTGAATTTTCGTTTATGAATAAAAAATATATATAATAATTAATAAGTTAAAAAGTGAACAAATTAATCAGCTTTTAAATAATTATTTTTTAAAATATTATTTAATTAAATTAATAAAATAATATAATTTATTTTTTAATCAGTACGCTCTATTTAATTATTATTGTTAATTATAATTTGATTTCAGTATTATTCAATAAACTCAATAAGTTGAATATTTAAAAAAAAGTTAAAATTCATTATCTAACGCTCTATTTCTAGAATTGTAAATACTATAAAATATATTAATTTTCTATTAAGAAAAAATATATAGTTATAGATGATCATCTAATCATTGCGGAGGAGAATAAAACACATAAATATTGATAGATTTATGTTTAAAAAAAATTAATTATATTTAAATTTTAAAATTTAACCAAATTAAATTTACTTTTAAAAATAAAAAAATTCACCGTACACTAAGAAAATAGTTAATAGTGCCCATACCAAAATTCAAGGATAAAAAGAAAAAGATGTTGATTCCTATTTCTTTGAAAGTGAAGCAAATCATGTATAAAATGTGAATCTATGGACTTTATACATTATATAGAAATGTTAATTAAATGTCTATAACTATAAGCTAAAAAATGATAATTAAAAAAAAAATTCTCTTAAAGTAAGAGAGATCCTATAAAGTGTGTCGCTCCAAATAATGGAATTTGACTGTTGGACGCAAATATCTTTTATGTGGGCGACGCAAATATCTTTTATGTGGGCATCACAAATGGAAATTGGATTAATATCTATAACTTTTCCCATTCCATTATACACTGTCTTTAATGGGTGCTCCATCTCTGGCTGCATCCACAATTATCACAGCGTCGTTTTGGAAGTCCATCTTCCTTACAAAAATTAGGAGGGATTCTCATAATGTGAAAGTGAAACCATGTAGGGATATTTTAAGAATCGGATTAATAATCCTGTTCAAAAAAAAAAAAAAGTATGGGATTAATTATTAGAGTTTGACCAAGTCCTATAAAATCTAAATTTGTGGAATCAAACTTAACCAATTATGTCAATAATGAATCGTAAGGGTATTTTTTTCTAAAAAATGTTACATAATTATTTTATTAACAAAATATTTCAATTGCCTTAAAAAATAGTGTTATAATTAATCTTCTAAAAGATTTCCTAGTGAAGCAACAAAAATTTTGAATTCCATTTATTATAATTTAAAATATTTAAGATAAAAATATTACTTTTTTCTATGCGGTGACAATTCCTATATATTATAAGCATAATATTCCAATATAAATACATCCGTCTTACATTTTTTTTTTATTGCATATATATTACATCTTTCAAATGCATTACATTATGAATTTTTTTTTTTTTTTAGATACATAATGTTAGAGTTTATATTTATGAAATTTAACTTATTAAATGAAATAATAGGTTTCCCTAGGGTTTCTTTGGCTCGCCTGTCATCCTTATAGGAGTGGTCTTCACGTGTGGCTACGAGTTTCACTCCTACCACTACCAATAGGTTTTGGTTTTGGTTTTGGTGTTGTTTGATTTAGGTTAGGGTTTGGTGTTCGTGTAGTATCGATGGACCCTAAGGAATTAGCAAGGATTTGCCAAAAGTTGTCCCTAAAAGAGAAGGGATCTGGTAACATTGCGAGTATTGATGAGGTTTCACGCAGCACGACATAGATTGAGAAATTATCTTGCGTGCAAAATCCATACATCCAGATTGGTGAATAAGGATGCTTTTGTGAATACCCTTCTTATATTTCTGAGGGCAATTACTTTATGCTAATATTTCATTCACCACGAGAACAAAATAAAGTGTTAATAGGCAGTCCTTGGAGCTTTAATAAAACCTTAATAATCTTCTCAGAATTGAAGGAACGTCAGAAAATCTTTGACATCTCTTTCCAGTCTATGTTGTTTTGGGTGCAATTTCACAATATTTCATTAAGGTTCATGACATCAGATCTTGCTGAGCAATTAAGGAAATAGGTGGGGGAGGTTTTGGAAGCGGATCGTACTGATAAAACTATATGTTTTGGTAGCTCTTCGCTTGTTAGAATTCGTATGAACATCTTACTTTCACTAAAATGATATTTTATGATTAATTTGGGAGAAAAAGGTAGTCTTCGACCGGTGATCCTTACATATGAGAGGCTACCTAGTTTTTGTCTCAAATGTGGTATCAACGAGCATGTCCAATGGGAAAGAGTTGAAGGGAAGAGAAAAAAGAAGAAGAGGAGTTTGTCTATGGTAACTAGTTAAGAGCTGCTAGTGTTACCTCATTGAATGCCAACCCTAAACAATCTAATAATAGATCAAATGCTACCCCTTTTAGTTATCATTAGTTATCAGAGTATGGCCTTTACTACTAAGGAAGATGAGGCAAATAAGAACCTCCAACTATCTAGGGATGATGGGCTACGAGGTATTATGACAAAAAGGGTTGGGACCACAGTGGTATAGGACGGACATGCCAACACAGTGGTGTTAGAGGACAAAACTCATGATAGTGTTTCTTCTTCTCAAGTACCATTACTTAAGATAGGTTATACCATAGATAATTTGAATGAGCATGATATGAAGCAAGAGGGGGATACTTTTCTAATATCTTCAACGAACAACATAAATGGACATAAAGTTTTTTCTAAAGAGTCGTTAGTTGGAAGGAATACAGCTCAGGTTAGAATAACTAGTACTTGGAGATGTTACTAAGATAGTTGATAATCATAACGAGAGCCTCCAGTATAGCTTTTCTTCATGTGGCCAAAGTGAAAAGGATAATTTCATTTGTTCAGTAAAGAAAGGTGGTAAATCCAAATGGGGAGAACCAAAAAGGAAGGGAATAGGCAATAATTATTTTAAGTTTGAGATTGGCATTCTTAACCAATTGGCAAATAAGGAATAAGAAGAGAGGTTGTGTTGTGGATAGTACATTTGGTTCATCAGTGTCTTTGGTGAAGAGACATCATCTGGATACTGATATTTCTGGCAAATGTGATATGGATTCAATAGAGGCTATAACGCAGCCCTTCCAAGAGTTGTGACTTATGTATGCTAGAACGCTCCCAGGCTTGGGAACCCATGGGCATTCACAGAGTTGCAATGAATGATCCTTGCTAAAGATCATGATATTTTGTTTCTTTGTGAAACAAAACTCACACATATTCACTGCTTTAAATTTAGATTTTGCCTTCCCTTCTCGAATTTGTTTGTAGTAGATAATAAAGGGGTGAGTGGGGAATTGAGTCTTCTCTAGAAGGATACAGTAAATCTTAAGGTACAACCATATTCAGAGAGGCACATTGATTCCTTTGGGACAATTGAGAACAAAAGGTGGCAATTTGTTGGTTTTTACTGGCACAACACAACAACATGGCTTTTCATGGAAATTACTTCATAAACTAAAAACCATCCTTAGATTGAATCATATACCATAGCTAGTGGGGAGCTTAATGAAGTAATGCTCAATAATGAGAAACAAGGAGGTCGACCACACCCTTTAACTTCAATGAGTGGCTTTAGTGATGCTCTAGACTTTTGTGGCTTACGTGATGTTTACCATAAATGCCCTAGGTATACTTGGGTGAGCAAACATTGTTAGGGTGACCTAGTTAAATGCAGATTGGATCAGTATGTTGCTAACATTAATTGGTCTCTTCTCTTCCCTCTAACCATTGCAAAAAACACTTAATATTTTAATTTAGACCATAGAGTAATTGCCATACATCTATGTGAGAATAATAGGCTATCAGGTGGTGCATAGAGTCAATCTAGACCATTTCGCTTCTATTTTGAGGAGTTGTGGTGTCGAGAAGAGAAGTGTGAATCCATTATCAGAGGTGTCTAGAATAAAGGAAAGGTTAGTTGACAGTTCTCCTTTAGTCATAAATTATCACAATACTCTGCTTAGTTATCTCAATGGAACAAAGATTATTGAAATTACATCTCTCAGATGAAAGATTAAATTGCTTCAGGCTGATTAGGGCATCTCTATTGATTTCCAATGAGTTTTGCAACTGGAGTTTAAGTTGGAAAAACTACTTTCATGTGAAGAATCTTATTAAAGGCAATGGGCTAGACTTCAATGGTTACGATCTGAGGATAGAAAATTTAAGGCTTTTCATCAATATACTATCAGAAGACATAAGAATAACTATATTCGGGGCATCTGTAATTCTAATGGGCTATATTTTGATTCGTGCTTTGAGATGGACAAGGTAATAGCAAATTATTTTTCAGACATTTTTCATTCTTTTAAACCATCTTTTAATGACATTGCCTAGGTTACATTGACTATTCCCTCTACTATTACTGAAGATATGAACATATTATCGCTTGCCCCATTCACAGCTAAGGATGTAAAGCGAGCTTTATTTGACATGTATCCGACTAAGGCCCTTAGTAAAGATGGGCTACTTGTCTTATTTTATTAAATGTATTGGCATAATATGGGTAGGGACGTGATAAAAGAAAGCATGAAGGTGTTAAATAATGGGGCTAAGGTTGGGAAAATCAATTTGATATTAATCACTGCTATACTGAAGATTAAAAAGCCATGGTATTTTAAAGATTTTAGACTAATTAGCTTGTGCAGTGTAAGGTATAAAATTATTTCGCAGGCTATCATTAACAGTTTTGGATGTGTGCTTGATAAAGTTATTGGAGAGGAACAATGTACTTTTACCCCAGGTCGGCTCATTATAGATAATGTACTACTAGGTTTTGAATGCATATATTGGCTTAGAAACCATAGAGGTAGGCAGAAGGGTTTCTTTTCTTTGAAATTGGACATGAGCAAGGTGTGTGACTGAGTTGAATAGATTTTTCTAAAAGGTATGCTCTAATGCCTAGGTTTCCATTCGAAGTGTATTGGCCTGGTAATGCGATGTGTGAATTCTATCTCTTGTTCTTTTTCTTATAATGGTAAAATCAATGGGCATATTACCGCCTCATATAGACTACAACAAGGTGGCCCTCTTTCTCTATATTTATTTCTATTATGTGCTCAAGGGCTTTCAGCTTTACTTCATTCAGCTATCAGGAGTCATTCCATCTATGGAATTCATGTTTTCTGCTCTTGCCCTATTATTTCTCATCTATTTTTTGCTGAAGATAGACAGGTGCTTTGTAGAGTAAATTTGGTGAAATGTGAGACTCTAAAAAGACTTTTATCGGTATATGAGATGGCCTCAAGTCAGGTAGTCAACTTTGATAATTATTCATTTTCTTTTACCCTGATTGCAATCCATAAGTTATTACGCAGATTAAACAACTCTTTGGGATCTGAAAGGTTAAGAGTTACAATCGTTTTTTAGCACTGCCAACATTTTCAATTACAAATAAAAGGGTCTAGTTTGGCTATCTACGGGATTAGGTTATAAAAAGATTAGAAGAATGAAGTTATAAACTTCTTTCCATTATGGGCAAAGAATGCTTAATCAAATCAATGATTCAGTCCCTTCCCAATTATGTTATGACGTTCTTTAAAATACCATAGTTTGTACTAGGTGATATTGAACAACTATGTGCACATAGTTTGTGCTAGGCGATATTGAACAACTATGTGCAAACTTCTGATGGGTGATAATGGGGATCATAAAAAGGTATATTGGAAATCATGGGTTCTTTCTCTGTTAACCCAAATTTAAGGGAGGAATGGGTTTTCAAAATTTAAAGCTCTTTAATCAAGCTATGGTTAGCAAATAAGCATGGTGAATTCTTACTAGACCAACCTCATTTATAGCAAGAGTGTTAAAGGGTCGATACTTCCCTCATGAATCCTTTTTGCATATCGATTTGGGGTCAAACCCATCATATATCTGGAGAAGTCTGATTTGGGGTAAAGCTCTAGTTTCATCTAGGCTCAAGTGGCGAATTGAGGATGGTCTTACTATGTAAATTTGCAATGAAATGTGGATTTCCATTCCACATGGGTTTAAGGTAACATCTCTACCATTGCTCCCAGTAGGTGTTATGGGGTCTACACTATTGCTTCAAGATAAGAGTTGGAATGACGATCTCACTGCTTCCCACTATTTGTTTCATGAAGAAGAAATGATTAAAAGTATACCAAGGTCATGATTTTTAGGGCAAAATGTCCTTTGTTGGCATTTCTAGAAGATGGGCAATTGTAATGCGAGATGTAGTAATAGCCTTGGAAGGCACTTGATAAATTAATGTCCTAAATTGTCATTTGCTATTTTAGAATGTTGGCAAAATAAGGTTTAGTCTGTCCATATTTTGCCAAAGGTTAAGATCTTCATTTGGAGAGTGTGTCTTAACATTATACATGTTGTTGTGAATCATATCCTGATTGTTAGTTGTTGTCCTTGGTGTAATAGTCCATTTAAGTCGACAGTGCATATACTCTTTTTTTGCTCGATAGTGAAGAAAGAATGGGCTCACAACCCTTTTGGAGAGCTACTATATGGGATAGGTAGCTGAACTTTTATTCATATTATCATGCTTATGTAAGTTAGTGTACCCAATGAGGATTGGGAAATATTTTGTGTTATGCGTTACCTTTTGTGGTTCCATAAGAATTAAGAATCGCATCAAGTGGAGAGACATAAGATTATGGATGTATATCAATCGACTATATGAATGCATGGTGAATATTGTGAAGCCCAATTTCAAGCAAAAAACTTATGCAACCCTACACCTTCCTTTCCTTAGCGATGGACTCTGGCAATTGATGTGGTGTTTACACATAATTTGGATAGAGCTTGTAATAAGGCTTTATGCAAAAAGGGAGTTAGGGCAATCATTCAAGATGGTGTGGGAGTTTGCATGGTAGCCAAGGCTATAACGTGGAATTATGATGTATCACCTCTAGTAATGGAACTTTATGCAATTAGAGAGATGCTAATTTTTGCAGTTGATTATGGATTGACAAACCTTGAAGTAACTTTGGATTTCAAGGAAGCAATTGCAATGATAACGCAAAGTGATATCAAATAAACTATGGCTTGCTTATTGATTATATTCTAATGGCGGCTTCTTCCTGTGTGGTTAAGGATTTTCATTAGGTCCCTAGATTTGCTAATATTATTGCAAATACCTTGGCAAAACATGTTGAATATGGATATGAATATGTTTGGCTTGAGGGATGAAGGCCCTGAGTGGCTTCTTAACCTTCTATTGTTAGATTTGGCTTAAGTTTTTAGCATTGTGCTTCTTGTATGGGTGTACTATTTTTTCCTAAAGGGGTTTTTCCCTCTAGGTTTTACCCTTTGAGGTTTTTAATGAGGCATTCTTTCTTGTAATGTTACCTCGTTTAAAGAAATGTGATTTTCTTTCAAAAAATAATATCTTGTATTCGAAGAAGTGGATACATTTTTTAAAATTATTCAATTTTTCTATTAGCATTTTTATTTATTTTTTTAATGTATGACCTTTTTGGATATAATATGTATTATTTTAATTAGATATAATTACAAATTAATAATTATATACTTCATATTTAATTTACACATATATTTTAAAAATATTTTAGTTGTTATTTGCAAACTGAGTATCTATGGATCACTTGAAATTTTATAAGTATGGAGATGGGTTTGATATTTATTACTCAAATAGGTATGAGTAGATCTATAATCCTTCAGGTATGGGTAAGGATATAACACTATCCTATCCATACCCTTCCTATTCCTACCCTTGTCAAATGCCACAAATAAGGAAATAAGGTGGCACATTTAGTATTAAAATTCAAGAAAGTGATGTCGTGCATCATTGTTGAAACTCTCTCGCTCAAAAGGTATTCTGATCAAATGTATCCATCTTTTGCAACAAAAAAGTGAATTATCGGACTAAATCTTTACATTAATGGGTTTCAGTTATTTAACCAATCATGATAGCTCTTAATGGTCTAGTAGCTCCAATCATAATAGCTTAAACCTATAAGATAAAAGGAAATAAGAGAGGAGCCTGACCTACATCAGATGTCCACTCCAAAACTTAAATTAAATCAGGTAAATGTGTTAAATAATTTGCATACTTGGTAGGAGATTTTTTGCATAGAAGTGTTAGGTAGTGTCCATGTCCTATAAAGAATATGATGAACACATTTGATTTGAATCATCCTACTTAAGTAAAGTTATGCTTAGCAGAATGATTCACATAGATGACGTATATGGCCAGAAGTCTAATATCATAAGGTACATTCATAATTGGTCGAGCTACCTTTCATATAATTAAATTGGCCTCATATAGATCGAACCTAGTTTATGGTTTCTTGTACTAGACCTAGCCATTTCTATCTAAGGTGTTGTCATACATCCCCTTGTAGCATAAGTTTTTTTTACATCTCAAATCAAGAAATTTTTGCCTCATGCTTAATGTTGGCCTATTGATCTGGCATGGTTAATGAGCCATTAATACTCAAGCTATTCCTATTATAATAGGCTAGTACACTTAAATTTGTCAAGATACCAATACTTAAGTCGTAAGAACGGTGATTAATGTTTGCAATCCAAACCAAGAAACTATGTGGCATAGGAAAAATCTCTTTTAAATTTTAAAATGAACCATCAAACCTAACAATAATACCATGTGGCTCTCATTCATAAACTTGAAACTTTAAATGATCATGATGGGCCCTTGTTTCAAGCAAAACCCATCCATCAATTTGCAATGCTCTAGTTCCCTCTCTCATTTTCTTCTTTTTCTTTCAAATTATGTAACAACCTTAGCAAAACAAATAGTTTGCTAGAGTTTAAGTTTTGTCATAGTTGTAATCATTATCAAGCCCTATCTGTGCCTCCTTAAAAAGGTAAGAACATGAGTTTATTTACTTTTTTTTAAAATTTGTGTATTTTGTTCATGGGAACAACTTCTTCTTACTTGAAGCCACACACTAACATAAAGCAAAACACATACACCACCATTGAAACTAACGAGGCCAATATACAAAATTTCCCATTACACCCTAAAATGTTATAAAATGTGATATAAAAAAAAGGTTTTCATTAGACTCTCCCATCAAAAGTTAGAATTCTTAAGAATAGAGGCAGAAAGTATCAAAGAAGAAGAAGCAACTAAAGAAATTGATACGATTAATAAGGAAGAAAAGAGACACATGCATGAAAAGGAAATGATGCCAAAAAATACTATGTTGGTAAAGATGTGGATTGCACCAAAACCATTAATGGAGATGAAACTAGCCAAAATCCATTTGAAGTATGAAATCCAAAAAAAAAAAGTATAAGTTAGAAACATTCAAAGAAAATATGAGGGTGTATTCAAAACAATAGCCACCCCAATTTATGGTGTATGAAGAAAACCTAAAAGTAGGAATTAGATTTCCTATGCCAGAATTCTTACAAGTACTAAAACCTTATAAGCTAACCATGGCATAAATTATATTAAATTTAATAAGAATACTTATGACCATATAATTATTGGCTTAAGAAAAAGGAATACCAAAATAAAGATAATGAGGAGTGAGTACACCATCACAATTTGAATAGCAGAAGACCATTGGCATATATTTTCAAAGTTAGCCATTTCCCAGTCTTAATTAAGATGTTGAAATACAATTTTTTTATTGTGACATATAATAGAGAAGTAAAGTTCCCAAAGAGATGGATGATAAAAAAGAAAAGTTTATTAACATCATTGTTTTCGAGTATGAAGAAGAGATGGAGAAAAAGCTCCGAGAAAAGGTGATTGAGGCGATAAACCTAATTAAACTAATAGACATGTACTACCCGATTATGAAATTAATTGGTTTATTTTTATTAGCTTGAGTAATGCAAAAGAAGGAAGCACTAAACATGAAGAAATACTTCAACTGAAAAGACCAATGATAAAGGCATGTCTCAAGAAGTTTAAATAAGCTTCAAGAATGTTTGTGCATGAGGAAGTCAAGAAAAAAAAGCCTTGGATCAAGCATTGGAGTATTTTGTGGAACTTTTCAAGGGAAAAATCATCATTTCATGCTTTCACTTCATGTATGGATCCTAAAAATGAACTCTACAAGCCCAACTCTATAAATGGAGAAAATTCCATAAAAAATGTTCTAGAAAGTTTCAAGAAGGTTCTAGACTATTCCAAGAAACTTCAAGAATATTCTAAGTATCTTTGGGTAGAAGAACAATGTTCCTAAAGAGAGCATAAAGGGGCGTCACAAATGGTAAAAGAGATAATTATTTAATATCTTCCAAGACATGTAAGATCTCAAGAATATTCTTACTTGGTTGAATTCTACTTCCTATGTAGAATATAATTTCTTTTATTTCTTGAATTGAATTATTAGTTAATATTTAGGAAGTTTAGATGTTTTTTTGATCGAATAGTCTAGGAATTTTTCCTATTTGATTTCTTCTTAATTTATAGAATAGAAATTAGTTCTTTGTTTCTAGATAGATGAACATTATAATGCTTATAAATAGGTCATCCAAATCATGTTTTTTGGCACTCAATTTTGATCAATCTAATTCAGATTTTCTTGTGAGAAATTATTATCTTTTTTAGTTCTTAAAAAAAACTTAGTGAGGTTGTTTAAGTGAGAAATTAAATAGCTTTACAAACTTGTTTAATTTTAACTTAAAATTAACTTAGTTCTTTTTAGGTTTGGTCTTAAACACCCTTTAATTTTTTATAACTTAGGTTGGTAAATACAAGTGATTTTGAGGTCTAGTTAGGAATTAAAGTTGTTTGTTTGATTCTTGAATGTTCCTTGGGTAAAGGTATCAACACTGCATATGGGTTTGAGACAAGTAACCCATGTTCATATCATTAGGACTTATACCACAAATTTCTAACTTGTTTATTCTATAAATATCAATCTAAAAGGTATTAAAGCTAAAATAATAAGAAAGAGAGAAGTTTATTAAGTTAAACATGGGGCAAATTAAGCTTCCAAGGCAAATGACAAATAAGGAAAGGATTGTTTAATTGATTCCAAATTGCTAAAAATGCAAATTAGAACAACAAAACGTGACAACATGTATGAACCACGCCAGTGGAGTTAGTAGTGGACATCAAGTTACTAATGGCAAAACAAGTTTAGGTTGAAACCATTGAAAAAGAGTTTGATGAAGAATTGTTCATGTGTCCTAAAAATCTAAGCAGGTGTCCTAACCCAAGATGGTTTTATAGAATAAGTTCAAAGATCATTATACCATAAACTATATAGTCAGCAAGACACTAAGTATCCTATGTGTGTTGGCAAAATATAAATAATAACTAAGCTAATTACTAACTAGATAGCTTTTAGCCCAAGAATTCAACCAAACCTTAAGGTAAGTAATTTTGCCCAAGCTCATTAGAAAAGCAAGAATAAAAAATGATACTTGAGCTTGCTTCGAAAAATATACATTTTATGCAAGTGATAATAGTTAACGCCCTCCTTTACACCCATGTAAAGGAAATGGAAAGGAGTAAAAAAGAATTAGCCAAGCTATAACTAAAGTTGAACATTGACATAAGGAGTTGAAATTTTTAGAAGAAGCTTATTACATGGTTGTCAAGAAGGACGATAATTGTTTGTAGCACTGGATAGAGGCAAACAAAACTTTTTAATCACTAAAAGAAACAAGTGTTTAAGTGGATCAAGTTATGAAAGCCATAGAGTGAAATGGTTGTAGACAAAACATGAGATTGTAGATAAAATGCAGTGTGCATTTGTTATAAAATGCTAGATCACTGATAACGTTATTGTGGGTTTTGAGTGTATTCCTTGGTTGAGACATTATCAAACAGGCCATAGGGGATATATCTCCTTGAATTTGGACATGAGCAAAGCCTATGATAGGATTGAATGAAGTGTCTTGGAAAGAGTTATGCTTCAAATGGGTTTTCATTAGTTGTGGATTTCTTTGATCATGAGGTGTATTACTTTTGTATCCTACTCCTTCTAACTTTATGGTGAGGAAATGAGCTCTATGAAACCTTCTAGGGGCTCAGACAAGGTGATTCTTTATCCCTCAATCTTGTTTTTATTAGATTCCTAGGGCCTCTATTTTATAATGATGAACACAAACTACACAGGGTCCATCCATAGGAATAACATGGTTGATACTAACCTTATAATTTCCCATCTATTTTTCATATATGACAGCTTGATTTTTTATCGAGCATCTATTCCAGATTGTAATAACCTAAAGAAATTATCAGTTGTATATCTGATAAATTTTGTGTGTTTCTATGATATCAAGTCATGAAGTTTATCTCGGTGTTCCTACCTTCTCCATGTGGAATAAAAGAATTTAGTTTGGTGTCTACAGAGTTGAGTTTCAAAATGGCTCAATGATTGGCATACTAAATTCTTCTCGCAAGATGGGAACGTGACATTAATCAAATATGTTCTTCAATCCATACCCACCTATGCGAAGCAAGTATTTCATCTTCCTTATTCTATTTTAGGTGACATTTAAATGAACCTGTGAGAAATTTTGGTGGAGTTCAATGGTGGATCAAAGTCGAGTAAATTAAAGTCATGGTCAATCTTGTACCATCCCAAATACTTGAGGGCATGGGATTTCGCAATTTGAGGTTCTTTAGTAATATGATGATAAGCAAACAAATCTGGTGGATGTTGACTCGATCGGCCAATTTAATGGCTTTGGTCTTGAAAGGGAGGTATTTCTCTTCTATGCTCTATGTTTTATAATATATATCGTTTAAAGTTTTTGCAGGATTGTATTAAATAGATGTTATTACATAAATAAAAGACTATGTTATCCTTAATTAATTATTTTCATAAATTATTATGCACTCTATAAAGAAATAATTATTATGAAAGAGAAAAAGGGTAAAATTGAAAAAAATTAATTAATTTTCATAGATAATTGTAAAGTGTCAAATATTATGAGACAAAAATTTCTTCTTAAAACTTCATTTAATTTGGAACGGATGAAGTAGTTACTTGTTGAAGGCCCACTGGGCTTTAATCCTTCATATGTTTAGTGAAGCAAGAGTTAAGATTGTGAGCTTTTGAGTTTAGGTTACAAGTGGCAGACTGGCAATAGGTGGGATGTTCGTATATATGGTGAAAAATGGTTACCTCCGTCACACAAGTTTCAGATCTCTTCCCTAAGAATCTTACTGGTTGATCGAGGGTGTCTAGATCACTTAAAGAAGTTCCTAGGATGCAGACAACGTCATCTCCAAATTTTTTTTTATCTTTTGAAGGTGAGATTATTTTGAGCATGCCTAATCTTCGGTTTGACTAGAGGGATGAATTATGTTGGCATTATGATCTTAAGGGTTGATATACTATTCTAAGTGTTATTGATGGTTATATCTGAATTGAATTGTGGGGCTTTTGAACGATTTACTATGATCTCTTGGTCGTTATGGCAACAACGCAATAACACTTGCTCATCTGGTTATGCCAACATCATCATAAGTTGATTAGCCTAATGTATATTTTAAGATTATCAACATGCTATGGCAACCACCAGGACATAGTACCTTCCTCCCAATGGACTAACCTCCCTTTTCGAGGTTTGGCAAAAGCCTCTAGTAGGACTTTGCAAGCTTAATGTTGATGACGCTTTTAGGGTTAATGAAGGAATGGGTTCGGTATTATTAGGGAAACAAATGGTCACAACTTTGTCTTTCTAGCTCAATCTCATTACAAGAAGTGGGTCTATTTGTGTGCTCTAGCAGAGGAGGTTCATGTTGTTTTCTTTTAGGGTATTAGGCAGATAGCTAATTATGTTACTTATGTTTTTGCACAGTTTGATAATTCTTTAGCTGAAGATAAAGTGTTTTACCGAGGATGAATGTTCGCAGTGGCTTCATAACTTTATTCTCTCTGAGTGTTTGTACCCGATAGGCGGGTTCTAATGACTCTTTCCTTGCGTGATTGCACTCTTTTCCTTAGTTTTGTCATACTAAGTTTTTCTTAAAAAAATTTTTGAACGAGAAAATCGTCTTCTTGCTTTATTAATATAAGCTTTATTTCTTCAAAAAGATTTGCTCATAGTGTTTGATATAAAATCAGTAAGTATACTATGCTAAATTACCCTTCTATTCTCAACTCTCATTAATAAAATCTTTTTTTTTTTATTAAACGATCAATTAGTTCAAATTTCATTAATAAAATTTATTTTTTTTATTAAAAGAGAAATTAGTTCAATTAGTTGTTTGCTTTATAGAAATTATTGCGAGGCAGAAATTACTCTATTTAAGCACATAAACATAATATTATAATTTTGTTTGCTTTTTGTCTGGACATAAATTTACTGTTACCAACAATGACCAGTATAGAAATTTAATTTAGGAAGGTTCAAAATTTTTTGTAATCATAATCACTACCGTTATCACCTCACTGCACCATCTATTATAAATACAAAAAATAATAATTTATTTTTTGTGAAAAATATATATATAATAATATAATAATAATAATAATAATTTTATATTCATTTTAAAAATAAAGGAAATCAGAGAAAAATAAAACTTGAATGCAATGACAAAAAAAAGAAGGATTTGTTAATTAAAAAATATTAGATTTTTGAAGAAAATAATAGTATTAGTTCTAGTATTTAGTAGCTGACATACACGAATCTCTTGCAGGAGATAAATTAAAAGAGAAATTGAATATTTAAAAAAATATAACTTCAAAATATATTTAAAAATAAATTCAATAACATAAAAAGAGTATGTATATATATATATATATATAGAAAGAGAGAGAGAGAAATACATCCAAAACCATATAGAAAAATAAAATTTTATTCAAAAATCAACAAATAATTATGAAAATTCAAATAAATTGAGGAAAAATGTATTAAAGAGATCAATCTTACTTTTAGCCAACGAAGCAAATGATTGAAGACACATTTTTTCTTTAAATATATTTATTCTAACATATAGAAAAATAAAATAAAGAATAAATGAACTAAAAATATAATAATAAGCGTGTTATTTATTAAAAATATTTTAAAAACTAAACTTATAAAATGAAACTTGTTAAACAACATAAATTTAACTACGATTAAAAAATACTAAGATAGAAATAAAATAAATAAGTAATCATTTTTTATGATTAGAATATAATTTTATTATTATTATTTTAAAAAACATTTAAAACATTTCTACAAATAAAAAAAGTTTAATTTATCATTTTTTGAACGCATGATACTCACTGTCATTATCCGTTGTAATTGATCCTTAAATGTTTTTAAAATAAAATTATGTTCTAATTAGATCTAATTGTTAATTTTATTTTTAATTGAATCTTTTGCAATAGTTCAAAGACCAATTTTGTCTTTAAACCTTCAAACTATAACAGTGTATTATCCTTGACCCGTTTTTATCATATTCTTTTTAGAAGTTTTTTTTTTACAATTTAAATTTAATTAAATATAATTTTAATTTTTTTGAGTTAGCGTGTTTCACCACTATAATATTAATAGAATGTGAACTAAATGTTCTAATTAAAACAAAACACAGAAAAATTAGAAAAAAAAATATAGAGAAGTACTATATGATTTCACACTTGACTTAAAGATTTTTTTTTTTTTTTTAATAATTGAAGCATATGGTTAAGCTCCATTAACACAGATGGGCCAAACACATTAACACCTTTAAAAATTAGGATAAATACTCATCTTAAATCTTAAAGTTTTTTAAAATATTCAATTAAGTCTAATTTTAATAAAAAAATTGTATTTATTTTTAACAAAAATATATTAAAGAATAATTAAATATATGTTTTAATTATTTTTAAAAATTTACTTTTAGTTATTTTAAAAATAGATTTTAAATTATTCTTGAAAAATATATTTAAAAAATATATACTTAAATAATAATTAAATACTTTTAAATTGTTTCAAAATATATTTTAAAATATTATTAAAATATACCTAAAAAATATTTTTTTTATTTTTAACATATATTTAAACATTCTTAAAAATATTTTTAAAATATTTTCATTTTAATTATTTGAAAAATATATTTTTATAAGAATATGTAAAATTTTTGTTTTTTATTAAATTTTTACTTAATTAGACATTTCAAAAAAAATTAAAGAAAATAAGCCATAATCTTAAATTTTTTAGAGTACTAATGTGTTTAGACCATATACATTAACAGAGCTCAACTATAAGCCTCAAAATTATTACAAAAAAATTGTATAAGGTCTAAAATATAAAAGTATGAAACTATAAAGTATCTTTTAACACTTTTTTTTTTTGAAAATTTTATATGTTGGAACTGAGGTAAATGAGAAATGACTAGAAAAAGAAGAGAGAAAGCATAGTTGTGGACCTGAAGGAGAGGTGTAAATGGAGAGGAATAAGTGCTCCACAATGGAGGGTGATGATGTTGAAAATTGAGGTCGAAATCGACAATAAAAAAAATTGTATAAAAATTAATAAAAAATTTAAGACATTTTTGCGACATAAATAGCCTCTTTTCTCCCTCACCGATCCTCAAAGCACACACACATTTATATCAAATTCCAACTTCTCCATCTCCAAAAATTGAAATCAATCTGAAAACAGAAATAAAGACAAAATGATCGTCTTCTACAATGCCTTAATATTGGAGGCGACTTGAGGACGGCGAAAACTTTATCGGTTGCGGCGATGATTCCAGCTAAAATTAAGTCTATTATGTCAGAAAATGATTAACGATGAAGCAAAAAAATATATATTGTTTAATTAGATTAAACAGACGATACTCAAAAACTGCAAAATTCGTCCACCATTAATTTTACAAGCGGACGGAGTGGTTGAGTGAATTTCAACTCTCAGGTGATCCTGATCTAGTCGGCTCCCGCACGATTCACGCACAGCGAAGGAATTCTAGTGACCGGTGAGAGAACCTCGGCAATGAAATGAACATGTTGCCGCCTGTATCATGTGATCCATACACGTGGCCCTTTTTAAGACTATTTTAACAAAACCTGTCAATATATGCATTTTCTCGGTGGGCAATAAGTCTTATATTTCAATATTAATTGATTAACAAATATTAAAATTGGGAAGGATTTTCTATATCAGTTTCTATATTCATATGTCATTATTTTATTAAATATAAATTTATAGTATACATTCAATATACCTATCTACATATCTGTATAGTTTTTTTTTTCAAAAATTGTTTTAAGAGAATTTATAATATATCGTGTTTAAATATTTGACAAATAAATAATCAATAATTACAGATTTTAATTTTTTATAAAAGAGAATGTCATTCCTCTAGTCTAATAGTTATTGCAATATAATTAAATATACTAATAATGAAAATTATGATTAAATTTATATAATGATGTAAATATTTAAATTTACTGTTTAATATTTTTTTCCTATGGCTATGAAATTTTGAATAGAATTATTTATTCAAATATTATAATATTTTAAAAAATTTTATTCATTGCACAAAATAAATTAATCATATTTCAAAATTAATAAATACTAATTTTAATAAAAAAATATAAAAATAAAATCACTCAAAACGACATCATTTTAAGAAAATAATTTTTTTTATTTTTCACACTCAATGTATATAATACCTATTTCAATATTTTGTGCATGATATCATGCCTCTGGTCACATCTATAATACTTGACAATACATATAATTATTGTTCAAAAACTTTGAACATAATATCATGTGTGTAGTCATATCTGCTATACATATGATTATTAAGATTTTATCGATATAAATTGATAATTATAGCATTTCAAATTTGAAAATTATATGTTATTTTAATATATATATTATTTTATTGTATTTTTTATTTTAATTTGATTTATTTGACTGAAAATATAAAATATAAATATATATTATTGTTAATCATTTTACAAGTTAACAATAATAATTAGATAGAATTTATCAAATACGTAATATCTATCAACTAACAGTTATCAACTATTAGTTATACTTAATAATTATTCTAAACAAACTCTAAATTGAATCAATTGATTTGTAACATATTATGTAGAAGTAATATGTTATTAAAATTGAAATTAATTTTCAACACTAGTGTTGTATATATTTCAATTTTAAATTTTTATTATAATTTTAATATCTTATTTTTAATTTTTCTACTTGAAAAAGACTTTTAGATTTAGTATTCTTTTATTGTGAATTTATATTAATTACATTAAATTGTAAAAATAATGTACCAATTTTAAAAAAATTAAATAAATAGAATAATAATTAAAATTATATACATTGATTAATAAATTAATAAATATTAATTTAATTGATAAGAAATAAATTTTTTGTAGATTTAAATTTATTAATAAATTATAAAAAATATTTTTTTATAAATTTATTATATTTAATATAGATAAAATATATTTATATTATTTAGATAATTTTATTGAATCTCTTATTATAAAAACTAAAATTCATGTATTGAATAAATAAATTGTTTGACGAATCCATATTTAAGTTTTGGCATTACATTGGTTGCCAGCCTACTACAAACTTCTTTCTTCCTCTGGGCTTGGGACTGACTAGATATAATGATTCATGCTTAGGCGAAGTTAGGCTAGAGCATAGTTTTATGAGAAGTTATATAAAAAATTAGGAACAAAAGAAAGGGAAAAGGATATCTACAAGTTGGCTAAGAGAGAGGAAAAGGAGATTCTAGAGATATGAGTCAAGTGAGGTGCATTAAGGATAACAATAATAAGATTTTGGTGAAGGAGAAGGATATTAAGGAAAGGTGGAGGAGTTATTTTGAGAGTCTCTTCAATGAAAGCGGTAATGAAAACCTAGAATGTGGGGACCATAAAGCGATAAGAAAAATGTGAACTATACTAAGAGAATTCAGTTATCAAAAGTTAAAGAAGTTTTGAGAAGAATGAAACTAGGCAAAACATAAAAACTCACTTGTTTAACCAGATTTTAGTCTCTAAAAAATATCGGAGGAATGGAGAAAAAGCATCTTAATACCAATCTATAAAAATAAAGGAGACATCCAAAACTACTCCAACTATAAAAGGTATTAAACTCATGAACTATGACATGAAGTTGTGGGAGAGAGTGGTGGAACATCACATCCGATGTTGTTCATCTATCTTAACCAACAAATTTGGGTTTATGCCAAGTCAACCATGAAAGTAATCTTTTTTAGTAGAAGCTTAGAGTAAAACTATAGAGAGATGAAGAAAGATTTACATATGTTGTTCATCGATTTTGAAAAGGCATATGATAGAGTGTCACAAGAAGCGTTGTGATGGACTTTAAAGCGTAAGAATGTGTTAGATACATTCAAATAATAAATGACATGTATGATAGGACAGTCAGTCGCTAGTGTACATACAATGGGAGAAGATAGAAGAGACTTTTCTATCACAGTTCAACTACATCAAGGGTCACCATTAAATCCTTATCTTTTCACTTTAGTCACATACGAATTAATAAAATTTATACAATAGGACATTTATTGGTGTATAATGTTTGCAAATGATATAATGCTAATAGATAAGACTCAAACAAGAGTAAATAAGAAATTAGAACTCCAGGGAAGTATATTAGAGACAAAAGTTTTTAAATTAGCAAAACTAAGATGAAGTATATGCATTGTAGGTTTATTGAGAATAATGGCAGGGAGAATATAATAGTGCGATTAGAAGGAGTAACTACATCTCAACGCATACAATTTAAATACTTAGACTTAATCTTGTAGGAAAATGAAGGTTATGGGAAAGATGTTACCCATTTGATTAAAGCATAATAGACAAAATGGAGAAATGCATCGAATGTGTTGTGTGATCGTAAGATTTCACATAAACTAAAAGGAAAATTTTACCACTTTGCAATAAAACCTACTATGTTGTATTTAAGTGAATGTTGAGCAATAAAAGCACAACAAGTATTCAAGATTAGTATGATGGAGATGAGAATGTTTAAATGTATATATGGTAATACTATAATCAATATAGTTTGTAATGAGTATATTAAAAATAAAGTTGGAGTTGCCTCAATGGTGGATAAGTTGAAAGAAGAGAGATTGAGTTAGTTTGAGCATGAGTCATAGGCCTGTAGGTGCAACTATTAGAAAAGTAAAAAATAATGGAGTAGACACGAGTAAGAAGAGGAAAATTAGACCTAAATTCATATGGAAAAAAGTAATTCAGAATAACTTAAAGGTTTCACATTTTTCAAAAATGTTGCACAAAATCGCTTTGAGTGTAAAAAATGAATTTATATAGTCAATCTCAATTAATTTGAAATTAAGATTTAGTTGAGTTGAGTATTGAAAAAATAAAATGATATAGATATAGTAATTAAAATTTGTGAATAATAAGTTAATTTTAACATATGTCTCCACATATTTGTTTGACATCTGTCATATCTTATACTGTGTCCTAAGAATATCTTCTAATACTATAGAAGGAAGCAAGAAGATGATGATAATGATGATGGAAATGGACCAGCAAAGTAAAAAGTCTTGATTGAAAGGATAGAGATCAAGAATTTGGGTTTCTATAATAAGGATAGGATCGATTGCTGTGGCAAAGTTTTTTTTTTTTTTTTTAAACAAAAGAGAGATATTTTCATTGCTAAACAGAAGATATGATTACATCAACTAAAAGATAAAGATAAAAATTCACACATTGAAACACAAGGTGAATAATCTTTTTGAAGATTAATGAACAAAAGCTTTGAAGGACATCCACCATTTTTGCAGGTGGAGAAGCTGCTTGATCGCTAACGTAAGAAATCCGCTGTGAGAAATGAGGAAATACAGTGAAAGAATGAATCTGTCATTAAAATCTTTATTCTCTGAGTAAATCGAAACGAGGCAGCAATAACATCCGCAGAATTAGGCAGAGTGAATACTACCTTTAACAATGAGATTAGCACAGAGAGCTCCAGCCATGAACACCAACAGCACCAAGCCCACATATGGAGGCAGAGGATCAAAAATAAAAATAGAATAACTCCAAATCTATACAATAAAAGTCTTAGTAGTATCAAAGATACCGTAGGACAAGAACAAAAGATAGTAGATCTGATAACAATAAAGTAAAAGAGAGGCAAAGGGGGGGCTGCCGCCGGCATTATCGAAAGAAGGAAACTCGCGCAGAAGCTAAAAGGACAAAAAGACATTATTAGAAATACCAGTTATATCCCAATTGCTAGTAAGGTTAATAAAATTTAATCGGATGGATTAATTAGATATAAAAATTAAAAATAATACATTAGGTAAAATTCACACTAATTTACATAAATTGATCAATTAACAAGTGAATTGATGAACTCCATCAGGATAAAAATCTAGATACTTAGATCATGTTAACATTCTAGGAGGTGATCAGATTTGCCAAGAATTTGAATCTTCGTAGTGATCTTTGAGTCTGATTCTTTAGTGATCGTAGAATGCTACAACAATTACCAAAAGATTCTTCCTTGAGAGATTATTAGTGTTACAGAAAAGATACAGTTAGGCTGGTGCGCCTTGTCTAATAATGACCATAACCATACATTGTGGGCAACGCAATCTAATTGCAGATTGGATAGCTTAGCAATGAGATACTGGTGGGTTAGCCCTTTAAAATCCTATCTCTGATAGGTTTTCTGTGACTGGATGTACCTCATTCTCTTCAATAATGGAAAGTATTATTTTGCTAAAAAAAATCATTTTAATATGTTATAATTATATAATCAACTTAATAATTTTATTATTTTTCTACTCAAAAAAACTTTATTATTTTATTATAAAATGTATTTAGATTATTAAAGACATTTTATAATTTTTTTATATTAATTTAAATTATTATTTTTTATTAATAAATTAACTAATATTTATTGAATAAAAATAAAATTTTAATTTTTATGTTAATTTTATTGAATTCAAATTTTTAAATTAAACAATTAACTAATATGTGTTAATTATTTTTCCTTTTTAGTACCAAAAATTTGTTACAAGCTAAAATTTTATTTTATTTTTATAAGATCATAAAAAATATCAATTTATGATGTTTTAAATTATTTTTTTATTTTTAAATTTTTATAATATATATATATATATATATATATATATATATATATATATATATATATACTTTAATTTCAATTTCAATGTTGATTTGACTCTAATCCAATGTTTGGAAAAGAGAAAAATAAGAGAGAGAAAAATAAAGAAGAAATGAGAGTTTCTCTAATTTGGAAAAGAAAGGTATTTAAATGTTATTTTACCTTTATAAATAATAGGAGATTGAAGATAATTTGTATAAATTGATAATTTTGTCTATAAAAAATTAAAAAACATTATATATTATTGTTTGAATTAGTATTTAATATAAATGTATTATAATATTTATTGAAATTATATATATTAGTATTTAATTAATGTAAAAAATCGAATAATTATAACTTTTAAAATAGTGATTTTATTATGTTTAATATTGAATTTTTTTACTTAATTTTTTTGTTTTTTTAATTTATTTAGTAAGTAGATATTATTTATTTTTTAAGTGAAAAATAAAATAAAAAAATATATAAAATAATAATTTTTTATTTCAATATGAAGGTGAAAATAAAATTTATTTTTTTAATTTTTTTTTACATAACTTTTCAAACATATAATAATTGAAATCCTGACATTTAATTCTCTGAATTATTCTGATTCTTGATGGGTGGTGATAATAATGAGGGATGTTGGTTGTCCACCACCTGAGACTAAGCAGTCACTTCTTTTTATGGTATGGAATGACGTAATTAATTGCAGCACAAATGGGGTTGTTGATGACACGGGCAAGTGGGCCCTGGCGGTGTTTTTTATGGTTTGCCTTTAATCCTTCATCACGTTTCGTTTACGTGCAATGCTCTATTTGATTAAGATGTCCGTATTGATTTTTCCCAAGCACCTTTCTTATTTAATTTAATTGTAAAAATTTGATCACTCTATCGTATGTATTATTTTATTATTTTTTATTTTTTTAAACATAATTTCTTTTAAGGGATGTGATGTCATTAGATCACTTTACATTAGTGGCAATTATTAATAATTAATCGTATAATGTACAATAATTATAATAATAAGTTTTAAATAAATTTAATATTATTTTATTAAATAATTATTTAATAAATTGAGTGATTAATTATTATTTTATAAATTTTATTATTAAATAAATAAAATAATAAAATAAAATTTAAAAAATTTATAATTATATATAAAGATAATTATAATAAAAGATAGTCTATCGATTCATACTTTTAATATTACATAATGCAATTTTAATCTTGTATGATACAATTTCAAGAAAATATTTATTAAAGTTAAATAAAATAAATTCTTTAATAATCAATCAAATAAATAATATTAAGTATTTTTTAAAAAATAAAATTAATAAATAATCATAAATTGTATATATATATATATGAAATAATTATAATAAAAAATTATTTATTGATTCATATTTTTAATCTTATATAACATAAGTTTAAGAAAAAATTTATTAAATTTTAACTGAAATAATTCTTGATAATTATTATGTTGTTGTTAAATTTTATATACTCAAAATTTTAAATAATAAATGAAATTAGTTTTAATTTTAGTTTTCTATTAAATAATAAATAGAATTCGTTTTGATTTAGTTTTTCATGTAAATAATTTGTTATTTTTAGATTTTCTAATTTTTTATTTAAAAATTATTTAAAATTTTTTACTCTTCAGATTTTTTAATTTCTATTTAGAAATTTATTTGATATGATTTTAAGTTTTTATTTAGAATTTTTTTAGTGTTTAGATTTTTAAAATTTTCATTTAAGAAATCATTTTTATAGAGTAATTAATTTTTTTAATTTCTTATTTAAATTTTTTAATATGATAATTTTTTATTATATAATATAAAATGACACATGATTATACTATATATAATTATTTGATAAATAATAGATAATTATTTAAAATTAATTTTGAGACTAAAATTAATAATATCTATTAATTAGTAGGTAAATGAGGAAGATGATTTATGCCTAAAGAACATTTACGTTTTTGATAGAAATTGAAATGAAACACTTAGTAAGAATCACTTTTTTTTATTCCAGAGCAATAAATTATTTGCATTTTATGACATAATTTTAAAAATAAGATTTTTTGTTTTAATAATTATTGTTAGTGGGATTATTTTAAAAAAAAAATTAAGGATAAGAGAAAAAGATTGATATAAGAGTTTAATGTTGACAGCACAAAAGATAGATCCTACTGTAGCGCAGTGCAAAGCAAAGAAAAGATATTTTGGTTCTAGAAGCGGTAATTTTGGTTGGGTCCGATATTTGATGTGGATTTCAATTTCAAATCTGATTTTTTTTATTTTTTTAAATAATTCTTTTTAGTTTTTTTCTAGATTTTTCATGTCCCTGTTCAAAAGCCCTTCCATGTTAGAAATAATTTTAATCAAAATAGATTAATATATCTTTAATTATCTCTAACTGAAACTCTATTACCATCACTAATAAGAAAATAATCAATTAGAAAAGAGAGAAAAGTTAATGGTGAGACTAAATTTAAAAAAAAAACAATTAATGCTAGAGTGATACTTTAAAGTGACAATATATTGAACTAAAATATCTTTTTAAAAAGACAGCTATTAAAAAATGCAAAAAGATATTAATGTCATACCATCATGGTGTAAGAATGCATATAAAAAAAAAAAGAAAAAGAAAAAAGTAATGTCACAATAAATATTTATTTATTTGCCACTTGCTATCCTAAAATGCAAAACACTGCATCTCCTCTAGCAACTTGATATCTTCCAAATGGTTGTTGACCTAAAAGTTGGAAGTGGGAGAATTGAGGAGAAATTTTTGACAGCTAACTAAATCCTAAGTGGCAAAATACTTATTTTGCTTTTAAGCATACCCATTAATTTTTAATCTATCATATAGAAGCTACTTAAAGTGTCATATAGAAGCTTACTTAAGAATGACATATAGAAGCTACTTAAGGTGTCAATTATAAAAATCATCTAATTCTAGTGTCAAATTTCCAATTAACTTTTGGCAAAACCCAAAGAAAACTTACCATGTATTGGAGGTTCTACAATCATAAATCTCTCCTAAATGCACTATAAAGTAAAATAAAAGAGTTACTTGATTGGAGAGTGATACTCAAAATAGATCTCCTTGGGGCTTCAACTCAATTTGGGCATCCTTAGGGCTTAAACCCTATATGAGTCTCCTTGGTGCTTGAAGAATACTTGGATCTCTTGTTAGAGAAATTTCTTAGATCTTAAAGAAAACTTAATAGATTAAGTAATTCTTAAGTTATTTGAAGTAGATTAGGTAAATAAGATTGAATAATTTTCACGCTATTTTAACAAAGATTAACACTTTTGTTTATACCATACTTTTTTTTTAATATCAATAATTAGGAGACATAACTTTTTTTTTTTTTTTTTTTATTAAGAACCAAGATCTCATTTTTATGCGTGTGTTCATCTCTCTCTATATATAGGGGCAATACCATGACAAGGTTGACATAAAGTTTTTTCTTATTATGATTGGCTGAATTTTTAGATAAATGTGATTGGGTTGTTTGAAAATATAAATATTAAATTGTGATTTAATATAATTATCAAACAAGTATACTTATCACCATAATAGGAAGTTTATTATGTTGTTAACATGATTGTAATTTTTATAGATAAGAACTATTATTTTTCAAGTTAGAGCATACATATTTAATATTTATTAAAATTATAATTTTTTATATTTTATTGATTATTAATGATGACTTCTATTCTATTCATCTCTTTCCTCTAAAAAAGGAACCTTTTTAATAGTCATGAGTTGCTAAGATTTTATTACTTTCTTTCTTTCAAAAAAAATTATCTAGTACTCTTCTTGTTTAAATGTCTCAAAAATATGATCACTTTTATTAATTATAACAAATTTTCTTAATTTATCTTCATTAATTGTTAAACTAATAAAATATATTTATTTTCTCATTAAATATAATTAAGAGTATAAATAAAATATATATATATATATTATAAATTTTGAATTGGCAAAATATTAAATGTAATTTTTTAAATAATACACAAAATAGTAATTGATAATCTTTTTGGGACAAAAGAATATATATATATATATATATATATATATATATATATATATATATATATCTTTGCTTGTTTGAAGAAATAGAATGATAATTGGACTGGTGTATTAGGTTTCAGTTTTGCAGTCTATTAAATAAATTGTGTTTTTTTTTTTTCTTTCTTTCTTTAGACACAACGGTTGGTAGAGGAAAATGGAAAAGAGAAAAGGGAAATAGAGTGATTTCAAGATTCAACACATTCAAACTCTTATGCATCTACAAATTTCCGTAGAGTAATTCTCTAGTGAAGGCCATTTGATTCGAGGCAATATTGCATAGCCTACGAGATTTCAGTTTCATAATAAGTAGAGAGAAAAAAAAATAAAGATGAAAAATATAAAAAGAAAAAATGAAAGAAATAAAATAATATTTATTTTTCTCATACTAGATATATAAATTGAAAATGAGAAGGTTTTTAAACTATTCCTATTATTTTTAAGTTAATGAGAGCCTTTTAATCTCTCTTTCTACTTTATTATTATTTTTATTTTAGACTTATTTTTATCTATGTATTTTAAAAAAAAAAAAATCAAATTGAGAGTGGTAGTTGGTATCTTTTGCCTAACACCACCCTCATCTTTTTCATCTATTTTTGAGAATTTTATTTTCTTTTATCGTTATATCTATGGTTTTTGTCCCTTTCGTGGTTGGAGTTAAAATTGATATAAGATTTCTCAAATTTGGAAATTCTTAGCTAAGCCTACCTAATGACCAGATGAGTTTTGCTCGTTGCCGTGTCATAATTCTTTCGATGAAAGTGAGTGATTTTCAAACCACCATTTGTCTGCAGAGAGTATGACTTTCAAATCATCCTTTTAGATGTTTCAGTTAACATTCCTTTTTGCCTCTTATCTACGTCAGATTGAGTTTGTATTGTCGGGACTAGTTTTAATCTCTTGAACTGTATGCAAAAGAGGTACTAGAAATTTTGAGGTTTAATCGTCTTATATATGTTCATAGTTAACTTTTTTTTTTAAAAAAAAAATGTTATTAAAATCAAACTAATTACTAAATTGATTGATTCTTGGTTTGATCAACGCAACTGATCATAATCAATAAAGTATTATTTTGAAAAATAAGATAATATATTAAAATACTTAAAAATATTTTAAAATTATAAAAATAATGTAAAATGATAAAATAATTCAAAATGATATAGTTTTAGGTTGAATCGATTTCGTTCGATTCATCGATTTTGATTGATTTTTTTTATTTTAAATGATTTCCAATCTATTTATTTTTAATTATTAACTTAATTGGGTGAATTGTAAGTAAAAATCTTATAAACATATTAATTATAAAATTGTTTGGCTTATTTTTATATTGGTATATTGTATTATATTTAATATATATAAAAATATCAAACAAAAATTTTAAAGACATATATATAAACTTAACTGAAATAAACATTAATTTAAATTAATTAAAGTCGGCTATAAAGATTTGATTTTTCACTCTAGACGATTTTGAGCCATATTTTCAGAAAAATATAGAGCTTCTAAATCATTTTGAATTACTCTTTTTTATGTGGGCTTAAATCTATTCTTTCTTTTTTCTTTTTTTTTTTTTTACCTCTATATAATATCATGTACTTTTGTTTCCTAACTGGTGAGTCTATAGGCTTACAACTCACAAGTCCAAACCACTTTAATCTTCATTCTCTTAACTTGTCTACAACCAAAGTAACTCTAACTTTATCCTTAATACATTCATTATGAATTTTATCCATTTTAGTATGACAACACATCAATCAGAGCATTCTCATATCTGCTACACTAATTTTGGAGATATGTTGCATATTTATTGCTTTACACTCACTCCTATATATCATAATGGAACTTATTGTAATGCGATAAAATTTTTCTTTTAACTTATATAAAATCTTACAATCACATAACAAATTCAATGTATTTCTCCATTTTATTCATCCTACTTCAATTCGATGAACAATATCCTCTTTACAACCTCCATTTTCTTACAAGATTGAACATAAGTATTTGAAGTATATGTTTTGAGGTATATGTATTCTCTCTAATCGAACTCCTATATTTTTCTTACTACTACTCCCACTAAATTTACAATGCATGTACTCAATTTTTGTTCTACTTGTTTTAAAATCCTTTGCTTTTAGTGTATTCTAGCTTTCTAACTTTCTATTACATTTATCAATAAACATCATACATAAAGAAATATTCTATTATATATCCTTTGTCGATTCATTCATGATCAAAGTGAAAAGATAAAATTTTAATATTGACCCTTAATGTGTATATAGTATTGTACATACACTAGTAACTGACACATATTGTATGTACATTAGTAATTGTCCATCATATTTGTTTTTTATTACTTGAATGTATCCAACTAATATGTTTTTGAGCTTTAAAGCCCACCATAATACATCTTGTGGTACTTTATCATAGACTTTTTTTAAATGAAGGAACACCTATGTAAATCTTTTTTCATCTCTCTATGATTCTTCATTAAGTTTCTACTAAGAGAGATTGTGTTCTGATGAATCAATTTGGCACCAAATTGGTTGATTGAGATAGATATGCAATATTGAATGCGATGTTCCACAGTTGTCTTTGTTTACACTCAACCTTATTTTCATAAGGATGTGGGTTTAAGCCTTTTAGATTTTGGCTGTCGTGGTTTTGAACACTGCATGGAGTGGCTTGAGATTGGGTTTTGGTGACTATATTATAGACCTTTCAGAACTGATTTTAGGTTAGGCCTATAAAAGTAACAAATAATGTTAGTAGATAAAGTTTGTGCATATATCTAATTCTTTGTAGATAGACTTTGAATTCAATTAAAACTCTTATATAACTCTTGTATTTAAATAGAGTTGGTGTATAGGAAAAGGGTTTGAAAACCTTTTTACACATAAATATAATACTACTTTCCAATTCTTATTCTTTGTTCTTTTTTTTTTTATTGATTTCTTCTTGGTTAATAGTGAAATGTTACCTAAATACCATTGAGTTGACAATTTTTATCTATATACTTATCCTTTTGATTAACAGCCATTAGCCAATATATCAAATTCAATTAACTTCGGTTGATTGTTACTTTTTGTGCTTGAAATTTGATACTGACAATACCTGGCTACTGGACTCGATTGTTCTTGGATTTTACTCTTGAGATTTTGGGGGGAAAACATCTTTTTGACATGCTTAGTAGGACCATTGTATGTCAATAAAGACTAGGTATCAATATTACTTGACGAGTTAGACCAATTAGGAGAACGGATCACCTAGATAAAAGTCATTGTGAACATGACAAACAATAAGTCCAACAAAAATCCACAGGGCAATGACCCAACTCAAGGGTCATATGACCAACTATCAAAGGCATACTTTCATGCCCAAATAACATGTCCTCATAGTTGTTGATTACTCTCAAATCACTAGCTAGATCGAAACTAAGAACCACTCCATGTTCAATAACATGATTAATCAAATGGCCACAGTAATTTGACCACCAGTAGAGAACAACAAAGTCGCTCAAAAAGACATTCGGATGGGGCTGGATCAAATGAACAATTGCCTGGACCAATTGAATACCCTTATAGAGGGAAGGCAGGCCTCAGCGCCATATAGGAGATTCCTTACTGAGGCCTCTAGCTTAAGAACGCATTTTCACTCAAAGAGAACTAAGGGCAGTGTAGATTCTTACTCGCCTAAGTCATGTTGAACCAGAGATTCTCCTAAATCCTTAAGTGTTTGGTGGTTCTTCATTTGGCCAGGAAGGCATACCTGCTTCTCAAGGTAGTTTCCAATAAATGTTCCAACCAAATATTCAATTACCATCTTACCAACAACACAACCCAACAACCTATGGGTTAGGTATGATTTTCACTTATGATGTTGCTGGAAATGTAATTCCCCTGATAGATGCTATGGGAGACCAAGAATCTTAACCTTAGTATAAATACATGACCTTAGTATAAATACAAGTATCATCCAACCTCATTGGATCCTTGCAACTTGATAGATGCTCTTGAAAAGATGAAATGGACATAAAGCTCTTACTATAATCGGCTTATTAAAAGTCATACACCGAATGGTTAGATAAATTATATCCTTTCTTAAGCGGTTGTAAAATTCTAGTGTTTACCTTATTTTTAGGAGAGGATAATGACTCGTTGATAAAGCATATCACCCGATTTTCTATGGCTTGTGAAGAAGTAGCAACCGAAGATTTTGGAAATTACAACTATTTGGAAATTCCCTCACTAAGACTGCCTTTACTTGGTACACTAACCTTCTAATTGGATTTATTATGAGCTACAAAGTCATGGAGGAGAAGCTTCATAATGAATTTTACAAGGCCCTTCTTTAAATCACTCTAGCCAACGACGCCTAAAAATGATAACTAACAGGAGAGTCGGTCGAGAAATATATCCTCAGGTTCAGGAAGGTTCAAACTTTGTGCCACACCAAACTTCTTGAGGCAGATTATGTCGTTCTTGCCTTGAAGGTGCTGCATTTTGAGATTAGAAAACACTTTAAGGGATATAAGTTCAAAGATCTCTACGAGTTGAGTGTCAGAGCAGCTAGTTTTGAAAAGTTATTACAAGAGGTTGAAGAAAAGAAAATGTCCTTTAAAGGGACTTATCACAAGGATATTAATGTTGTGGCTTTAGACTATGATAGTTTAGACTCAAATGATAAAGAGGTAAACAAAATCGAACTGGTACCTAGAAAAGGCTATAAATGCCCAATGTTGACCAAGCCGAAGCCTAAAACAAAATAAGGCCAAACAAAAGACTGGGCAGATAACAAAAGCAAACTCCTTCGACTTGATCAAGGAGGATGAAATATTTGACTGCTTAATGAAAGATGGGAAACTTAAGCTTTTTAATGGTCATATCATTCCCTAATTAAAGGAGAGAAAGGGAAGGATTATTACAAGTACCACAATGTCTGGAGCCATCAAAGAAGAATTACATTAATTTCAAGAATGTCGTGTAGAAGGCCATCGATGAGGGCAGGATTGTTTTCCAAAAAAAAAATGGCATTGATGGAAATTGAGCCTTTTCTAAAAGTTACAATGTTCATGGTTCGGCTAGTGTTATCATAGGCTGAAGGAAAGAAACCTTTCAGGGACCCTTCAATCAACCATAAGAAACCAATAGTTGAAGCAAGGCTAAACGCCTAGTCAACTAGTGAGAAGAAGCACACTACCCTAGTTGTGATTGATAAGTAGGTATAGTTGAAACTCATCACCTCAATTAATGAGCAAGTATGGGAAGCGAAAAAACTAGTGTGCCCAACGTGCCATATTGAGTTCAAACTCATGGCCAAAGTGTAGTCGCGAAGGAGGAAAGGCAAACCACGAAGGCCAAGGTACAAATCTTATAAACACCCAAATGTTTCTGATTCTCATGTTATGTGAAATAAGTTGGGGGAGCTCCTAAAAATTTGAATTACTAGGGGACAGATGGGAAAACGTCGCCCAAGTGTTAATGAGTTAGCAAAAATATCAACATAGGTCAATCGATTTGAGCAACATAAGGCAAATCGATCAAGGAAGACTTTCAAATCAAACCCAACTATGACTAACCGTTGGGAGGATCATAGCCCCAAGATAGGAGTTTTTAATCATCTTACCTTTAGGTAATATGCGCATGCCCAAATGACAAAAACTCATAAGAGAAGGTTCCAAAGGCAAAGATAATAATTTCGAGTAGAGTTGGAAGAAGTTAGCACCTAAAGAAATCCTAAAAGGAAGGTAAATGGTCGACATAAAAAAGAAATTGAGGAGCTCAAGGCAAAGCAAGAGAAGAAAAGGCTTAAGATTTGTAAGAAAATCTATAAGCTAGACAATAAGAACAAACCCTCTGACATAAAGATCCATCATAATAAGTATGGGTCAATGAAAGTATGGGTGCCTAAAAAGCCTGAGGAAGGGCAATCCAAGGAGGTTGCGTCTGGTGTTATAAAGGATAAGGCTAAAGTGAACATGGTTTGCTTATTGCCATAGACTTTTTTGCCATACTTGGATAGAGGACTACACCGAAAGGTGATGTGATTTGCTTGAGCTCAGATGATGAAAATGAGGAGAGAGTGGCTACAATGGTTTTACAACAACCCTCATTAGCTCAAACAAATCATATTCAACCATTATGTATTAAGGCCGAGTTAAATTCAATACCCATCAATAGAGTCTTCATTGATAATGGGTTTAAGGTCTTTATCATCCCAATAAGGTTCCTCAAGAAGATTAGCCTCACCAAAGACCTAGTCTAGAGGTTCGACAAGTCGATGAGAGACTTCACAGGAAGAGAAACATCAATCGTCGGGTATATTGAGTTGGATTTAAAGATTGGGAGATATACCATAAAGGAATGTTTCTTCATGGTTGATGTAAATGGTAGTTATAATCTGTTGTTAGGAAGAGATTGGATTCATGCCAACTGCGTTGTTCTATCTTCATTGCATCAAATGATGTGGGTCTAGAGATCTGATGGGGAAATTGAGGTGATTCATGGAGATACCAACCCATTCGTCGAAGTAGTTTACTTGGTCGATGGTATTATGTATCAGAGTAAGGTGAATTTTAAGAATATTGTCAAAAGGGCGAATGAGGACAAAATCATGACAAAGCTATATCAACTTAAAGTCCTCATGTCTAAGCTTGAAGGGGCAGCCTCAGTTAGCATTAAAGGTCACTATTTGATCACAAAATTTGATAACTAAGTTGGCTAAAATGAAGGAATTCTTTAAGAGGATCAAAAGGCTAATCTTGGAGCATAATTCAGTTGCCTCAGCTGAGTGCATCTGTGAGGATGAACGAGATGATCACACAACTCAGTTGTGGGTGTCAGACCTCACAATCAGACCCAAAAAGTAGATGATCAATAGGCTTAGACTAAAAACCCCTTGAAAGAGATAAACTTATGCACTAAAAAGTTACCTCGACCAATATTCATCAATACCAAGTTAAATGTTGAGTTTGAGGCTAAATTGGTGGCATTGCTCAAAGCATATAGGGATTGCTTTGTTTGGGACTACTCAGAGATGCCAGGGTCAGATAGGGCACTTGTGGAACATTGTCTACCAATAAAGGATGGGTTTCATCCATTCAAACAACTTATGAGGAGAATGTCCAAGAAAGCGGAGTAGCTGGTAAGAGAAGAGATAAAATGACTCTTGGTCACTGGGTTCATGCGAACAACTACTTATGTTGAGTGGCTCTCTAATGACGTCCCTGATATGAAGAAAACTGTAAAGTTGAGGATTTATATGGACTTTAGGAACTTGAACTTGGTTACACCTAAAGACGAGTATCCCATGCCCATTGTAGATATGATAGTAGATGCAGTAGCATGTAATATGATCTTTAGCTTTATGGATGGGCACTCGGGGTATAATAAAAAAATGATTACTAAAGAAGATGTGAGCAAAATAACTTTCAGTTGCCCAAGACTGATTGGTGCTTACAAATGGGTTATCATTGCATTCAACCTAAAAAATGTTGGGGTTACATATTAGAAGGCAATGAATAGAACCTTCCATGGTATGATTAGGAAGTCAATGGAAATGCACATTGATGACATGGTAGTGAAGTCCCAAAGTGAAGAAAAACACTTGACTAAACTTAGAAAATCATTTGAGCGAATAAGGTAGCATAAGTTTAAGATGAATCTTTTAAAGTACGTGTTTGGAGTTTCAAATGGGAATTTCCTTATGTTTTTAGTGCATTAGAGGGGCATTGAGATGAATAAAAACTAAATTAAGGCAACTATAGAAGCAAAGCCTCCATCCATGAAGCAGGAATTGCAAAGCCTCATCGAGCAAATAAATTTTTTAAGAAGATTTATATCAAACTTTATTGGCTGATTAAATATTTGGGGTTATTTGCTCAAACTTAAGGATAAGGATGAGTTTGTTTGGGATGATGAACACCAAAAGGTCTTTGATGAGATCAAGCAGTATCTAACCAAACCCTCAATCATGATTCCCCTAACGTTGAATGTTCCTTTACTGTTATATATTTCGACAGGTGAGGAGTCCATTGGGTGTATGCTCACCCAAGAGCAAGATGGTGTTGAGAAGGCAATGTACTATCTGAGTAGCGCTCTTAATCCAACGGAGAAGAGGTATTCAACCATCGATAAATTATGTTTAATGTTATACTATGCTTATACAAAACTAAGATACCACATGCTTCTAACTGTAGTCTTAGTTTTATGTAAAATCGTTGTTATCAAGTATATTCTCTTTAAGTCATTCCTAAGAAATAAGATGGGAATGTGGGCAGTAGCCTTATCTGAGTTCGTTTTCTAATATGTTCCTCAAAAGATAGTAAAAAGCCAAATGTTGGCTGATTTCTTGAATGATCACCCTTGTTTAAATATCCCAAAGCAGCCAATGGTCGAAATTAGATACATAGAGCATTTGCCATGGAGAGTTTGATTTGATGGGTGAAGAATGAGGAGTTCAGCCAGGGTAGGTATAATCTTGCCATCACCAAAGGCCTCATGATAAAGCTATCCTTGATGTTGGATTTCCTATGCACCAATAACCAGGCAAAATACGAGGCCTTAATCATTGCCTTAAAAGTCTTGGCTGAGCTGGGGGAAAAATTTGTAGAGGTGAGGGGAGATTCTTTACTGGTAATTAATCAAATCAATGAAATATATAAGTATGAATTGCCTAGCCACAACATTTATTGCAACAACACTAGTAATCTAGTCTAAGGATTCTAGTCATATCGCATTAAGTTTGTTGAGCGCGAGAGTAACATAGATTTTAATCTGCAAGTGGTTTCCAGTGAAGATGGTGAACAACCCTAATTTCATAATGCCCTGAATTTGTCTTGTGTGAAAGTTCATTTGAGAGTTCGACCAACACATTTGTAAGTGAGGTTTGCAAGATGGATTTTTCAATTGATTGGAGAGATGAGATTATTTCACACTAGAAAGATCCAAGTGCAATGGTCGAACCACATGTATGAAGACGAGTGATAAAGTTTTGTTATATTAATGATAAGCTTTATCGCCAAGGTTTGGATAGGGAGGTACTACTCTACATTGGCCCAAAACAGGTTATGTTGGTTATGGCTGAGTTTCATGAAGGAATAGTTGGATCCCATCCGTTAGGAAAGATGATGAAGAGGTTGTTATTGAATTATAGGTATTATGGGTCGACCATGGAAAATGATTGCTTTGACTATGCTAAAGGATGTCAAGCTTGTCAATGACATGGATGAATTTATCACCTTCCTACCAAAGAGCTACATTCGATCATCAAGCCATGGCCTTTCAAAGGTTGGGCAATGGATGTGATTGGTAAGATCTTCCCACCATATTCTAATCACCATGTCTTTATCACAGTGGCCACAAATTATTTCATAAAGTGGGTGGTGGCAATACCACTCAAAGCGGTAAGTCAGGCTTCAGTTATCAAGTTCTTCAAAGAGAATTTCATCCATATGCATGGATTGCCAGAATCAATCACTACAGACTAGGGCACAATCTTCATATGAGAAGATGTTCATGAATTTTGTCGCAAGTATGGGATTAAACTCCTTCACTTAATGCCTTACTATGCTTAAGCTAATGGGTAAGCTGAGGCAATGAATAAAGTGACAACGTTGAACTTCCAAAAGATGGTAGAGGGCAATTCCAGAGTTTGGCATGAGTTATTATCTGAGACTCTTTGGGAGTTTAGAACAACAATCAACACAGCAACAAGATCAACTCTATTTTTAGCTATTGTATAGGCATGAAACTATGATCCCGATTGAGTTAATTATTTATTCAATCAGAAGAGCTCACTAAGATAAATTAACCTGAAGTGAATATAACTCAGCCATGATAGAAGAACTTGATGCCTTGGATGACATAAGGCTTAAGGCCCTTGATCAGCTTCAGGCTCAAAAGAAAAAGGTTGAACGAGCTTACAATAGACGCTTGAAACCAAGAAGATTTAACAAAGGAAATTTGGTATAGAAAACAATTCCCCCAATAGAGCAGAAAGGTAATGTTTCTGAAAAATGGTCACCAAATTGGGAAGGCTCTTTCATCATTGCAGATATTATTGGAAATGGTGTATACCTCTTGGTCGATGAAGATAGAGTCATTCATGATCGATTGATTGATGCTAAATTTCTCAAGGAATATCGGAGATCAGTGTGGAAAGGCATAGATCGCTCAATTTTTGAAGAGATACGAGGCATGTAAATTTTGGTTTGGCTGATGAGTTATCCTTGGCTTATAACTAACAATATTTCAGCTTTGAAAATTTATTGTGGCCGAATTCCAATATAGTTTGGCTATTAACAATCAACCAAAATATCTTAATATTGTATCTTGGCCAATTTACTAGATAATTTTAGCTCATGGAGAAATGTTAATTATTTTCTTTGGCCAATTAAGAATTTTCTTCACCTCTAATGCCTTTGTTAATATTGTGCTTAAATATATGAATCCTAGTGCTTGACTATTATTTGAATAGAGTAAATGAGCAGAGCAAAAGTAACTTACGAAAAGGCATCCATTCTGATTAAATCATATTTCATAAAAGGAAATTGTTCAAAAACATACAAAGTTGATGTTAATAAGACTTCGTTCAAAAATATAATCAAAATTAAGGCAACTTGTTTTTGAATTCAGAAATTTACGCATTAGTCAAAAAGAATGAAGTTTAAGTAGATTTTTCTTTCTTCTCGTCTACTTAGAGAGTCCGACTTAGCTCTTTTCCATTTTTGATATGTTCAATAGTAGCATCGATCAAAGCCTTCAACTTATCCTATGTTCAGCTCGTCCATAAGCTCCTTCTCCCTTTTTCTTAGGTGAGCCACCTTGTTGTTTTGAAGATTTTTTATTGTCTCCCTCTCTTAGGGGATTTGAGTATTTAGACATGAAATATTGTGCTTCAATCCAGTCATTTAAGTGAAGAAGGCATTAACTTGAGTAACTCTTTTCACTAATTCTAATAGTCCCCCTTTGAAGTATTCAAGTGCTGACTTTTGACCAATGCTCATTTCAGTCTCAGTGGCATGGTCTGAGACAAAAATCTAGATCCTTTTGAAACACCTCCAGTTGGACAGGGTCTAGGACAATAGAAGTAGAGAGTTTAACAAGACATTGAAGGCACTCAATAACTTTTTATGAGCTATATTCTTCTTCAAATGCATCTTTTTCATTCTTTTTACTCTCAATTTCAGCCCCACATGCATCATCATCATCATCATTTTCTTCTTGGTCCCAAGAGGGTGAATAGTCAATAAACTCCTGAGGCAAAAAAGGAGAGTTAGAACCATAGTAACAACCCTAAATTCAATGAAAGGGAATAAGTTTACCTTAGGGGAATGAGCAGATTCAGAGACCATGATCACCTTCTTGGGCAATGACTTTAAAGGTCGTTTGTCGAGTACCTTTTCAAAGATAGGAAGTGGAAAGGCAGATGTAGGAGGCAAATGAGAAGTGATTATATGAGTGGAAGACTTTTTGGGAGTATCCACAATTGGAAGGTTGGGCGATGTTACCATTTTGGGGCTTTTTATTTTTATTATTAAAGGTGTTTTCTCACCTACCTTCTCGGACTTTGTGGAGGCCTTTGGTTCTTTGATTTTTTGGCTCTTCTTCTTGTTAGCTCTACCTTCTCACTTACCTTATCAGACTTTTCACCCATTTCTTAAGCGACATCTAGGATCTTTTTAGGAATGGCCTCTACAAGAAAAGTAAATAATTACATAAGAAAGAAGGCAATAAAATTACATCAAGTAAAATAACCTCCTTGAACGAGATTAGCATCCAAGAGCATAGTTTCACCAAAGACAAGTTGTGTTACGCCAGATTCGTCTAAATATAGGTATGTCCACATTGACAAGTTGTGTTTTCTTTTTTCAGTTGAAAGGGATCATTCAATGCCAAAACGTGCATCCAAAACTGGAGGGCAACAACTAATCCATGGTCGTTGGAAAAATTAAGGACAAACAATTGACAATATATTCTCTCTCCAGAATAGGTATCATTCTTAGCAATAGACGTGTCATTCGTGAACTAACTTATCCTTGATAAGTTGTACTCTCTTCAACATTTTATCTTATTCAAGGAAATTATACTTGAAACCATAAAAATGGTCAAATGCAAGAATTTTGACAATGTGTTAACCTTTTGACTTAGGAGCTTCCTGCATGGTAGAAGAAGAAGCATTAGCCAGCAGAGGTTTTGGACAATCTTGTAAAGAAAGATTATCTTAAGCAAACTTGCACATCCATAATTTCACAATCTCGAGCCACCAAGCTTCAAAATCACTTGAGATATCATCCAAGATATCCTAATCGCTCATGATGAGAGATCCTTTTTGGCCTTCATTAAAGGTCTAGTCATGTGTAGGATGCTTAAGTTTTTAATCTTTGGTTGCTCACACAATTTTTGTTCATTAAAGGAGTAGACCAAAAGCATGGGGATCAATTAAACTAACCTGAATTATCAGCTAAAGTAATGGGGATTATAAGCCTTTTCCCCAAGTCGGTTGTTCCTATTAAGTTAAGGCAAACAAAGGAAATGCAAGTCCCTAGTAATGAGGCAGCTCGTCCAGTTATGACACCAATCATATGTATCATCGCTAAGATATGGTTCTGAGGAGTTTGCTTTCTCATAGTTGAATCTTATCCATCTTGGTATAAAAATTGATGGACAAAGCTAATGAAGCTAGTGACAAGGATATTGATGCTTGTCAAAATGAAAAAACCCAAAGAAGAAATGAAAATTGTAGGCTAATGTTTTAAATTGCTCTACCCATTACCCACAATTAGTAAGGGTAAAGCGATTAGGCCAAGGTGGTTTATAAGTAAGCTCTAAAAAATATGCAAGAATCCAAAACTGAACTATCTAAAGAGCACCACCCATACTTCCAAATGAACTTCCCTCTTTACTGGGAAGGAAGCCATGAAGACCTAGTATATATGGGTGAGGATTGAAGGACCTAGAGCAATGGCTCACCATGGGCATAGGTGACAACTACTAGCTATTCTTTTGTCACTTTCTTAGAAGGCGAGCAAAAAATGTATTTGCAAAGCCAGTATAGAAGGAATGCAGTATGTTCACTCAAAGAAGGTGGGTTGTCTTCTTTTTAGTTGTTCTTGATAATGGAAGCATAGCTAAGGTTACTAAGATTGATTTTTACCCTTCCTGATTAACTTCTAAAGCAGCAGAGGCTTTTTGGCCGATAATGGGGATGTTGAACAACACAATAAGATCATATAAACTGTTAGGCATGGGGGCAAATTTGAAAAAGAAACAGTTGGTTGATCTAGACCAAATTAGTAAAGCAACATTAAGTAAATATTTATGTATGGGAATTTGGTTGAAAGAGAATTGTAGTAAGTCATATATCCCAACTTTTTTCCAAGTTTTAAAGAATTTTGAGGCCATTCTATTGAACCAAAGAATATATTCTCTCTGGATGATAGGCCAAGTGTTTACAGGTCAAGATTTAAGCCATAAACTATTGTCCGTAGCTAAACAACGCTTAGGAGGGTCTCTACTATTAAAGAAAAGATTTATGCTAAAGAAATCTACAGGTTCGTTGAGCAAAGTTCCTAAACCATAAGTATAAGATGAGTCGATAAGTGTTAATACCTGAAAATCAATTTGATAACCAACAGTAATGTCCTCGAATGCCTCATAAGTTTCCTAAGGGGTTACCTTTTGAGAAGTTGCCTTTGCTTTCGTCATTTGGGAGAGTGAGGAAGTAAAATCAAATATTTTAAACAGAGAAAATTTTAGAGAGAGAAGCTCTAAAGCAAAAGGAATAGCAAAAGTGAGAAATGATTTACCTGTTAATAGTATATATAGGAGAAAAAGGAGGTGAAGTGGTACATAACATTTAAAATTCAAATTAATTATTATGCCAAAATAGCTATAATGAATAAAGGTGTGTCGTGTCATTTTCTTCTAAAACTTTTAGAATATGACTATTCCAATCTCAGTAAGTGACATGTCATTTTGTCATAAAAGATTCAGGAAGGTATTTTCCAAGTTCTTGAAAGGAATTTGAATTAACTTTTGGTATTCAGTCACTAGTCATGAGTGAGCACTAATTCAACTTTCCAACTATTATACTTATGGTCAATTGTCGCTCAAAGAAGTACCTTGGGAAAAGCAAGGTTTGAGCTAGGTGGCTAATAGTTCATGGTTGATAATCGGTCAAAGATAACAATTACGCATGATGGGCAAAATTGCTCTAATATCACCCATAATGATCAAAATAATGAATAGTGGTCTAGATCTATTGAGCAAAAGCTGTGATGGCTATTTAGGGAGTACGGTGATGGGCGAATGTCACTCAGTATGTCTTATAAGCAAGGATGTCTCTCAGTATGTTGTATAAGCAAGGTGAACAAGTTGGACCAAGTTCATGGGCAAGATTCACCCAAGATGATTAGAGGCAGATGTCATTATCGCCCATAAATGCTTAATTGGCATAATCTTATTGGGCAATTGATGGGCGAAAATAAGGCCTTTTTGAGAGTACAACTCCATAGTTTACTCATAAAATTATGGACTTGTAAGGAGCATTATTTACACTCAGCCTTATTTTCATAAGCATGTGGGTTTAGGCCTTTTAAATTTGGTAGTCGTAATTTTGAACACTACGTGGAGTGGTTTGAGATTGGGTTTTGGTGACTATATCATGGGCTTTTCTGAATTGATTTTGGGTTATGCTTATAAAAGTAATAGATAATGTTAGTAGATAGAGTTTGTGCATATATGTAATTATCTGTAGATAGACTTTGAATTCAATTAAAACTCTTGTATAACACTTGTATTTAAACCAAGTCGATGTACAGGAAAAGGGTTCGAAAACCATTTTACACAGAAATACAATATTATTTTTCAACTTTTATTCTCTATTCTCTTTTCTATTGATTTCTTCTTGGTTGACATTGAAGTATAACCTAAATACCATTGAGTTGACAGTTTTTACCTATATATTCAACCTTTTGATTGATGACTCTTAGCTTATATATCAAATCTAATTGACTCCGATTGATTGTTATTTTTTGTACTTGAGATTTGATACTAACAGCACCTGACTCGATTGTTCTAGAATTTTTCTCTTGAAATTTTGGGAAAAAAAAGTCTCCTATACTTTTATGGTGTGGCTAATAAATTTAATTACACGATAGTTGAAACAGTTTTAAATGTCTCCTTTATTTTAAAAATTAGAGACATTAAAATCCTTTTAATCATAGTTAACTAAACTGCCTTTCTCTATCTCTAAATATAAGTATGTGGTAAAACGTGAAAGAAATAAGATCCATTGAAACAAAGATAAAACGACACTTCTGAGCAAAAGGGCTAGACATTGATGAGCGTTATTTCCACGAAAGATGCAAGTTTTGATTTGTCAACAATATTAGCTTGGCTTATCTTATCTGCCACGGCATAAAAACTTCCATGTCCACACCTTCTTTCGCCCCCAACCAACCATCAATCGGTTGGATATCCATTTCAATTGCTACCATTTATTTGTTGCAGAGAGAGAGAGAGAGAAAGAGAGGGGACAATTGCTACTATTATCACCCAAAAAAAGTTATAAACCTTTTAAATTTTTTTCTTAATCTGAATTTTAAAAAAATAAATAATCATATATTATTTCAGGTTCAAAATTCTTAATATGAATTTTCTTTATCAAAGACAAAAACTTCTATCATATATAATTATAAAATAATAAGAGAATTCCCATAAATATAAAGTCTTCAATCTAAGTGGATGACTTCCAATGTTGTGTACCATTCTGGTTTAGCTTTTACTCATCTAGAAGCATCTTTTAATTCATTAATTTTAATACGTAGTGAAGGGCAGATATTTTGTCGGTGGTAATTCCGTCTTCACTCAGACTTACTAATTTTTTTAATAAATTTATCTTTTTTGTAAAAAAAAGTTTATGAGTTTTTTTTTTCCAAATTTTTAAATGAAATCAGGTCAATTTTTTAAATTTATTTCTAGATTGTTTTATTTTAGATCATTTATAATTAAATTACTTTCATTTCTCAAAAATAAATTTAATTCGCTTTCCTTATTTGATTGTGTGAGCTTTTTTTTTGTCATAACAAAATTCAAATATATAAATTTATGAATTTAATTGTTAAATATATATATTTTTTGTGAGATGGAAGAAAATAATTTTTATTCATGAAATATCAAATACAAGATTATTATTAAAGCTAACAAATTATATAAGCACCAAGTATATTGAATTTAATCCGCAAAGTGATGATTTTATTTTATATAAATGCAATCATATTGATAAAACATTAAATCTTACATAATAGCAAGAAACATGTTTTACTTGTTAGTTATACTAAGCTATAATTTGACTTTTTATTTTCAAAATGAGTATAGTTGAATTATTATAAAAAATTAAATGATCATTTGAAAACTATTATAAATCAATTTCATAAAAAAATAATAATAATCTTCATATGGAAGGAAACAGATTTTCATAAAAAAATTAAAATTTTCATCAGAATTATAAAAAAATTTGTAAAATGAATATAAATTTATATTTATTGAGATAAAATAGATAAAGTACTAAAAAAAAATAATGAAATCATGAATTATTGCCAATGGATTTAGTTAGCAATAATTCTAGAAAGATAAGCAAAGAAAAAGCACCTTTGAGAAAGTGCGAAAAGAAAACGCCTATTATATTATTTTCTTGGATAATATAGACCTCTCCTTAAGAAAGTTTTGGTCTCTCAAGTGTAAGTTTTTTTTGAATAAAATTCTCTGCCCTAAGATATTTGTCCAATTTTTTAATTTTATAAAATAAATATTTATTTTTATTAATTTACCCTTATTAATTATTAAATTAATAAAATATATGTATTTCTTTATTTAATGTAATTAATGGTATAAATAGAAAAATATAAATATAATTTCTTAAATAATGTAAAAAATTATAATGATAATATCTTTGAGACAAAAAGAGTATTAATTATTCTTCTCTAGAGTCTTGATGCAATTAATGAATAATTTATTAATATTTTCCTTTCAATCAAAGTCACCCCCTCTTTTCCAAATTTTCAACCTACATTTTCTTTTTCGCCTGTTTCAGAATATAATTCATTTTCTTTTTTCAGATTATAGTAATTTATTAGTTACCCATTATACATCTACTTAACACATTATTATAAAAAATTTATAACATCAAATATTTAATGCACTTGTTGAAAAATTAAACAAAAAAAATTTTTGGTGGTAAACTTCAATAAATTATAATTGTTTGTCTTATATGTTCAAAATGATTTTTTTTTTCTAGTAAAAATTTGAAATCTTGACTTGCTAATTCATTTATTAGGTTTATATTAGCCAACTTTGCAATATTAATTATCTTTAATTTTACATTGAAAAATTAACAATTTTAAGAATATTTATTATTATTTATTTTAATTTGAATGTGAGGATATATTTGAAAAAGTATATAAAATCAATTATTTTAATGATATTACCTATATTTTTAAAAAAAGTATGTGTAAAATATAAACTGAAAATTTGAAAGGGATAGAATAATATTTAAAAATCTATGCATAATGGAAAATACGGCCAAATAGAGAAGGTGTATCTTTGAATTTCAACATATAAAACTCCATTAATATTACTGAAAATTTTCAAAAACAAGTTATATTAAATTTAGTAGTTCAATGAGAGTCAATTTTTTAAAAAAAATATTATTTGCATATCATTCATATTTTTCTTTAAAAAAATCCAAATGGAATCCTCAATTAATTTCTTACATAATAAAGATACAAATTAATTTCCAACTACATTTATAGAAAGTGCAAGTTGCCACCAGCCCACCAACTCCACCATACTTGACCCGTATATATCACGTTTTTTTTTTAATGCTGTCTTTTCTATTTCTTTAGTGCATTGCATCATATTTTATCAACTATGGGTAAGATTATGATTCAAAGCCGTTCCGCTGCTTCTAGGCACTGTTTAAAAATTAGGCATTCATGTGATTTTTTTTTTTTTTAATATGAATCTCTGGTTTATATACCGAATTTGATATATAAATTTAAATTTTTAAAAATATAAAAAGATATATATAACGTATAATTCGGGCGATAAGTATAATTCAAGCTATAAATATATTCAATTCAGTAATTATTTCGATTGTATATCAATTCTCGTGTGTTTCATAAATATCAATATCATAAAATTTGTACTGTATATTATGTATTGTACTATTTGAACTTAATGAAATCAATAGTACTTCTTAGAAAAAGAAACAGACGGTAATGAATCCCATTTGCTGATTGGTTCACTAATTTCACTCAATTAAGAATTGATCAAACTATTCTAAACGATTTTAGAAACCATTTTAGAAGTCCAATCAACTCTCTCGTTGTTAATCCAAGGTCTATGATTAAAAAAAAAAATTGTTACAAATTTATTTTTAAATTTTCAAATCAATTTATGTATAATTATCTTAAATTAAACCAAGTCCACATCTTTGTATTTATTGAAATATAATTTGAACCTAAGCTAATTTGATTTTGAAAATATATCTATCCATGATGAATAATATGGCGCTTAAAGGGCAAATTTCTTTAATAAAAGGCTGTTTTATGATTTAAAATGACAAAATTAATACTATAAAGGAAAGCTAAAGAACAGTCATAATATTGCAAACTTTTCTATAATTCTTATTTACTCATATGCAATTATCTTTCAAAAACTTTATAAATAAATTTGATAAATCTTAAATAAAAATCGTAAAACTTTTGATTTGAAATTGGCCGTCAAACCCTCTGACTTTGAAGCATATAACTTTCTTCTTTTTTTTTTTTTTTTGTGAGAATGCTATTTAAAAATTCAAAGGAATAAAATTTATGGTCCTTTTTTGCTTATTTTTCACCTTAAAAAATTAATGTATCCAGGAATTTTTAAATATTTATATATTATAATAGTAGAATTGAATTGATGAATAAAATTAAAAAAAAAAAAAAAAAGAATTAAACTGATATTATCCTGACAAACGTGAGTCAGGCGCATCCCTCTTAACAATATTTAGTTTGATACATGAATCAAACTCACTAAACGTATCATAGATACAACAGAGTATGATTAGACTAACATCTTAATTACCTATTTAATTTGGTTTATAGATGTGGCTCTTCAAGTCATGTTAATTATCGTTTCAATAAATATCATTATTTTCAAAAAACAGTATCCTTCTCATAAAATATTATATAAATGAGAAAACATCATAATATGTTTATTCTTATCTAAATAATTTATCCAAATCTTTATATAAACATTGTAATAAGTACTTCATTCATTTTGTCTAACGTTTCCTTTTAATAATGAACTAATTTAAGCATTAAGATGGACATTTAGCACATAACTCAAGCTCTTCTCTTATCTTTTTTTATTTAACATTTTTCAATTGAAAAAAAGACCTGAACAACTCAGCTTGGTACCTTC
>CATIWR010039266.1:0-22446 GCA_949677035.1 Omphalea diandra | reverse complement strand
TCATATTGTTATTAATATTATCAATAATATCAACTAAATATAAATATAAATAATTATGTTATTAATTTTATATTTTTAATATAATTATAAATACAGTTGCCTATTATTTTGTAACATTTTATTGTCCTTTTTTACCCCTTTTAATTATTACACTTTTATTATAACTATTAACTCTCATTTCTTTAACTTCCAACAAAACGTGTCTAAAATTTATAAATGTTTAATAATATATAAAAATATGATAATTTATTTTTTATAAGAACTAAAATAAATTTAAATATTTAAATTTATCTCCTCTCAAAATCTTAAATTGCATTATATGGTATGGTTAAATTATTTGGATCTACTCGCTATTAATGGAGACATAGATACAAATATAAGAAAAAGTTAATGTAGACTTATAAAAAATGGCCCAATGATTCAAAATTTTGATAATATGTGCACATTTATAATTATAGTCTAAACTTATAAACTTTATAATTAAAATCTTTTTTTGAATTTTAGTAATAATTATAATCTAATTACAAAATTGAGAGAAAATGAGTGTATTTATTACCCATTTATTAATTAATTTTGTATCAATTAAGTATTAATTATAGCTTAATTATCATTTAATTAATTAAATATCAATTAATTATAGCCTAATAAACACATTTCTTTTCTTCAAAATTTGTAATTAGGCTATAATTATTATTAAAATTTTAAAAGGGTCTCTCAATTGTAAAGTTTATAATTTTGGACTATAATTATAAATACACACATACTTTTAAATTTTGTAAATTATTAGTCCATCAAAAATCAAAATTTATCCAAAGTTTGGTCTCAATTCCCAAAGAATTAGCTCGATATAGTTGTGCAATGAATGAATTACTGCAATACCTTAATTACGGTGAAATATTTTTGAGATGTTAATAAACAAGTCGAATTTTTATTTATTAAAAATATTTTTTATTTTATTCAAATGGAATAAAAAGTATAGAATGTTTTTTTTACCATAGATAAATTCAATTAAAATTATTATGTAAATTACCTACTATTGATCTTAATGTTTGACACATATTGTAACGAAACTAATAATGTAATGCAATTACAAGAGAATAGCTTTATGAGAATTTGATGTGGCATAATAATAGGTTGGGCCTAAAAATAGCACCCATATTTGATGTGCGAAAATTCTTGAACGGAGGTTTTTATACATTTTGAAAACGTTTGTCTCTATAAACTCACTCACTGAAATTTATTCAAAATGTTTCGAATTCATTTATATAATTTCAAAAAATTAAAAAATATATTTTTATTTTAATATGCATTTTTTTTTTAACTTTTTTAACTCTATTGGACAAAAGAATCATTATGTTTATTATAAGTTTAAAGTTTATATTTAATAAATTTTGATTTTATCTTATATAAAAAATAGTTTTAATATGATTTAATAATTATTTATTTTAATATTTATTATATATATATATATAATATTTTAAGATATTTTATATATTTTAATTTTTTACATATTTTTATTTAAAAAATATTATTTTTTCATATCTATTTCAATAATTTTCATTTATGCTGTTTTCGTGCTGCCTAGATTCCGAGCATGTCTTTTTAGGGGACCATCCATTTTATTTTATTTATTTATATTTATCTACAAGAAAAGAAAGGGCCAAACTAGATACTGAACAAATGGATAAACTTGTAATTTCGATTAATTATTTGAATATTTAAGCATGCCATGTGATCAATCTGAAGCACACCGTCATGACACAACCAGAATCATTAGATCATCAGACACTAAACCATCCCCAGCCGTCCATTTTTCACTAAAACTTTTAATTTTCTTTTAAAAAAATAAAAAGAAAAGAAAAAGGAAACATGTGCCGCCTAATGCCCATATCGAAGAGAGGAAAACAAAATAATAAAATAAAAGTGAAAATTAAAAAAACATTATCCTATTTGAAAAAAATAAGAAGAAAATAAAAATAAAAATTAATTTTTCCTTTATTTATTTTCTAAAATAGAGAGAAAATATAAGAGATTGAAATGATTTTTATAAAATTACCATTTTTGCCATGAACATAAAATCAACACTAAATAAGAGAGGTTGGAGAAATTTTGATAAGAAATTGAAGTTATTTAATTTTTAAGATTTAAAATAAATATAAAGTGAATTTAAATTATAAAATTAATAAAATATTTTTATCTAATATTTTTAATTAAAATTAATTCTCTCAAAATTTTATAACTTTTTACTTGATAACTTTTTAGTTTTATATTTATCAATTGATGTTCAATAATTGAATATTAAAAAATAATATTTAATAAATATTACCGTTTAACGTTTAATTTAAAATTTTATTTTCAATATTTAAAATATATAACTAAATGTATAAATATGTTTTTTTTATCATTTGAAATGTAAAAAAACTAATATTAAATTTTTTTAGTATTTACAGTATATTTATCATTATATAAATTGTTATTTCATATAAAATCAATTAAAATATAAATATTTATATTTTTTTTATCATTATGCAATATAATTATATATTCAATTATTTTTTGAATAAAGAGTAAAATAAAAAATATATAAAATCTTTTTCTTTCATATTTTACTTTTCAAATAAAAAAATAAAATTATTTTTATTTCTCTCTCTTTAATCTAAACATAAAAAAAATAAAATAAAATAAAATATATTTTCTTTTCTATTTTCTTTCGTCCCAAACATAAAAAAATAATAATAAGCAAAATTTATTTTCTTTTCTATTTTCTTTCGTCCCAAAGACAGTGTAAGGCAAAACAGATCAATAAACAGTTCCTTGTTCAGGATTTTTGAAAGAAGCAGTTGTCGTCGTCGTGGGGACTCACTGAGTTAGTGAGTTTTGAACAAAGTTTTCAACTGTTCCTCTCTTTCTTGAGAAAATTAATGGCAGCTGAAGAGTTTACTAACCCTCCTTCACTCCCTCCTTACCCTCAGGTAGTACTTGCTTACTCCATCACTCAGTATTTTCACTTTCTCTCTCTCCCTCTCTCCAAAATATGAATAAATTAAAATTTTAAGTTTCTCTAGTTGATTTTTATTAATTTTCTCTTAATGATTTTTTGGATTAGGGTTTTTGTGCTAAGTTGATCTATTGTTCTCCTCTTTCGTCACTTTTATTTGTTATACCACTTTTTTTTGGCTCAATTTTTTTGGATGATTTTTCATGGGGTTTTTGAGAATACACCCAATTTAAGTCTACAATGGTTTGCTGCTACTGATACTCTTGAACTTCTCAGATTGAGAAGAGGAAATAAAATTGGGGTTTTCTTTTTCATGAGTTTTGGATCCATTTCTTCTCAATTGCTCATTTCACATACTGATATCAATAAAAAAAGTAAAAGTTAAATCTTGTATATTTTTTGAGGTGGGTTTTGGTGTGTATTGAGTTAAAGTGTGCTACTATACTTCAATTTGTAGTGTTCAGAGAAGATTTGCTGTTCTTCTTCTTCTTATTATTATTTTTATAGTCTTGATAAATCTATTTCCCTTGAATTTTTCTGTGTATTAAAAAAAAAAAAAAAGTTCTGAATCGAACTTTATAAAGCACAAAATTTTAAGTTGTTTTGCCTTGATGCTATTGAGATGAGTTTGACAGCGATTGTAGCATTATCGTTAAGTCTCTCGTGTAAATTAGCGGAATTAATTACTTTTCTCTGAATACTGAAAAATATAAAATTTTAAGGAGGTATAAGAAACGTAATCTTCATTTTTGCAATATTTGGTGAATGCAAGGTTGCTCCAATCCTGTTATATTTATTTAGCATTAGCTGCTAGCGAGGGTTTCTGAATAATCAAATGACAACTCTTTTCTTATCTCTGAATTGGTTTTTGGCAATCCATAAAACAGGGTTTTTCAAAAATTCTGATGCAGACCATTTCAATTCAAGCCTTCATTGCAAGTGTTAAATTAAATAGTGGTAGCTAATGTAGATCCTTTTGCAAGTGTTTTGATTTTTCGTCGCATATGGCTATCCTTTTGCAAGTGTTTTGATTTTTCATTGTATATGGCTATCTTATATTTTTGCTAATTATGAAAAGAGTTTTTTTCATTGTATGTAGATGATTTTGGCTGCAATTGCAGCTTTGAATGAACAAAATGGCTCTAATAAGACATCCATATCGAAGTATATTGAATCAAAATATGGGGAATTGCCACCTGCCCACACAACACTTCTCTCGCACCACCTCAACAGAATGAAGGATACTGGAGAGCTAGTCTTTTGGAAAAACAACTACATGAAGCCAGACCCCAATGCACCTCCAAGGCGTGGCCGTGGCAGACCTCCTAAACCCAAGGTTCCATCATCACCAGGCACAGTCCTAGGCCCTGCCAGACCTAGAGGACGTCCACCAAAGGACCCAAATGCACCTCCAAAGCCAGTGAAACCAAAGGTTGCACCTACGGGAAGTGGAAAGCCAAGAGGAAGGCCACGCAAGATGGCACGACCCACAGGAGGAATGAGTGGAACTACAACCCCATCAGTGGCTATGGCGACTGGGACTGGGAGGCCAAGGGGTCGGCCTCCGAAGGTGAAGCCTGCTTCTGTGACTGAAGTGAGTGTTCAAAATTAAGCATATGCTTCCACTAGTGACAGTAGTCGGACTTTGGTGTTCTTCATGTGTTTGTAGAATTGGGTAGTGGTGTGTGTCTCTAGTTCGTCAATGTATCTATGCACACGTGTAATTTGCCTGTAGAATTGAATGATTATAGTTGTTATTGAGGCTTTGTTGGGGTACTTCAGAGAATAATTTAGTAGTAATGATAATTTGGGGTTCATTTACTTTCTTCTTGTGTTCTATAATTGTGTTTGTTTCTTCCGTTGAGCTTTGACCTTTGAGTGGGAAATAAAACCATAATTCTGTTTTTTTTTTGAACTTTGGATATTGTACAATTATTGGTGAAACGAAAACCATTTTGATTGTAGGCTGGCTGTTTTGTTTTTATGGTTTTCAAAACTGATAAACCTTGTCCAAAATTATAGGTAACTAAGCGTAATTAATAGTTTATCATTAATTTCACACTATAGTAAGACAAGTATATGTAATATGCAATTAATTTGGTTATGTTGGGATTGTGAACTCTGCAGACCAGCAATTTATGGTCTTTTCTTTCTGAGTTTTACTTTGTGATTGATAACCAAATGATTGGGTGCTGACAGTATACATGGTCCTCAATGATGTTGATTTTGCGATGACAAGACCAAGTCGTACACCAACCTTCCGTGCAAAGTCAGGACTTATGATGTTTTCTTGTTTCCTGATCTCGGGGTTTGTCTTTGTTTTAGTCCGCTTTCAATTCAACTGCTGATTGTTGGCTTCGTGTGGGTCACTCCCATTTTTGATTGGGCTAAAAATGATGGTTTTCATTTTCCGTGCATGTGGACATGGGGATGATGGATATTGCTTTAGGTGATTAACTAAAATTCAGGCTAAAATTGTCACAGTAATTTCCAAAATTCTTCCTTATGGAAAATTTTTGCCATTAACTAATTAATTAAGATCCAATTTTGACGATGCATTTGTTGAGGGCCAATGGGTCGTGCTAAGTGAAGTACAAATAGCAAGATTAAGTTCAATATCTCCTTAAGTGATCAAAGTTATATTGCGAAGCAAACAAATGATTTTCGCTATCCCGTTAGAGAGGAGGATCAAACACCTCTCTTCGCCAAACAGCCAACGGGTCTCCAACATCTTACTGCCAGTTTGACTCCTTCCTTATAAACGACTTGATTATCAACTGAAATTGATGAGACATACTGATTGCTTCTGCCATAACGTTCTGTATCGATTACGTCTGTCACAACCAATTTCTCAAGTGGTAGTTTTTTCTCTCACCCTGGATATCAGCTTCAAAAGGCTAAGATGTGATCCACCAACCAAGAACCTGCTTCAATAATGCTCAGCTGAGCCTAACAGGCCAAAAAGTTTACAAAAAAAAAAAAAAAAAGAGAACTTCGAGTTAGTCTATAATTTACCCTATATTTGAAAATTTATATAAAAAAAATAAAGAGGAAAAATAAATTTTATTTTTTTCTTTATTTTTTCTCCTCACATTTGGATAAAAAAATAAAGAAAATAAAGTTATTTTTCTTTGTTTGGAAAGTAAAATATGAAAGAACAAAATTATTATTTCATATTTTTTCTATTTTTCCTGTTGTTTAAGAAAATAAATAATATCTATTTACTAAAAATTTAAAAAATTTACATAAAAATTAAAAAAAAACTTACATCTTTAACTATGTAGATCTAATCGATCTTGAAAAGATAAGGAAAAAATGTACAAGATATTAAAAGACGAAGAAATTGACAAACAATTTGTTTTGTGGATCACAGTTTTTGAGAGTGTATGTTCATGAATAATGGAAGAACCAAATAAAGATTTTTCAAGATAGTGATTAATTAGAGTTATGAGATATCACTGAAAATGAAAGTGTGATACCCACGAAGAAGATTGGAAAAGTAATCGTTGATAAGGCAAAATAAAAATGGATTTGTGGATGTTCAGAAAACAAATGCTACATATTGCAAGGCAATGCAAATTCTCTTTTATGCATTAAGTAAAAAAAAAAAAAGTTTTCATCTATCCATCAACTAAGCCAATTTTAGATACTCTCCATACTTATAAAAAAAGATACTAATTAAATGAAAGAAAAGAATATTCAAATATTGATACGTGAATATAGGATCTTTGTCTATCTTCTAATGATAGGTGATATCTTGGGATCTAAGTGTCCTAAATTCAAATCCTACCAAAAGCGATAGGTGCCCTTATGTGCTAACAAACTAGTGTCCTTCCTCTTACTATGAGATTCCTTTGAAAGAATCAAATGTTTCAGGAAAAAACAGGACATTACACTAGAGCTAACAAGGATCATTCTAATGAAGAAAGTGAAATCTCATAAGATGCAGATGAAGGAATGGTCTCAACAACAAAGCAAATTCAAATGTTTCTCATTAATGGGAAGAAGAGCTACTTCGAAAAGAAATTCAAGAGAATTATGACTCATCAAAGAAAGATCAAGTTATTTCATATTATTGTAACAAGTTTGCTCATGTTAAAACTAAATACACCAACAAGATAAAACAAAAAAAAAAAAAAAATCATCTAAGAAGTTCTAAGAAAAAAAGAAAACTTTTAATGTACTTGTGATGACTTTAGTGAATTTAAAAGTGGAAGCTCATATGAGTTGGTTGTAAACTTGTGCTTTTATGGCAATTGAGCGAGAATAAGAATAAAATGATAATGAGGTAAATTCCCTTAATTTTATATCTCATGATAAACTTGTGGATGGAAATAATGATTTGCTAAAAATGACCAAGAACAGAAAAAAAAAATTCAAAAATACCTCCCTTAAATTTCAAAAAGAAATTAGTGATTTTAAAAGTAATCTCAAAAGTTTTGAAGATTTACAAAAGTAGGTTGATTTTTGAAAGAGAAAAATATTTATTTGAAACAAACATTTATAAGTTTTCAAAAGACAAAGATAAATTAAATGTCATATTAGATGCACAAAGATATCTTAGCAATAAACATGCCTAGGATAATCTAAGACCATTTCTATAAAGATCGTACGCTCTAAAACACTTGCTCATAAAAAAGTTAAAGCACAAACATGAGTGTTCTAAAAATCGGATTGGATTGGTCAATTAAATTAATTAAATCAAAAATTGGATCATAGATCTGTTAGTTAATTTCTAATTTTAACATTATTTAATACTATTATAAATATATTTTATTTTAATTTCTTTTCTATTTTTAGAGTTATTTTCATGATAATTTTTCATTTTATTTATTATTAAATTAATTAAATTAAATTGATCAAATCGATTAAACCAATCAATTTAAAATCAATTGACTAATTCAATTTTAAAAACACTGACAAGCACCTCTAAACAAAGCCAAAACATCCAACCAAAATTGTTCATAATATTTTAGAAAACACGAAACCATTGCAGAATGTCGTCTTAATCAAAGACAATTTATTTTATAAATACATGATGTAGATAACTCGCATATATATTGATTATAGTAACTTTATAAACTTTTTTCTACTACTGCGCCTTTTTTTTTTCTCGTTTTATTTATATTCTCTTTATATTATACTCTATTCTGTTTTTTTTGCAACTTTTTTAGTGTAAAATGCTAACATAAAAATACAAAATTTTTAATTTATAATTAAAATTAATTTTAATATATCTATTTTATTATATTATTGTGTTATTTTATATTACTATTGATTATTTATATTGGGCATTTGTAAAAATTTTATTACTACTAATAAGTTTTGAATAATTAGAAGGAGTCCTTCATGATAGATTTTTGGAATTCAATTTTTATAAAAATTTTATTTGATTTAAAAAAAATTAATATCCATAAATATAATAAAGTATGGAATGATAGCATATAAGAGCATGTTTGGCAATGTTATCGAGAAAAGCTATAATTGTTTATTAAATTTATAATATTTTCAAATTTTAGAAAGTTTTAATTTTATTAAAATTTATTTATTTATATTCTCAATCAAGTATTTATTTATAATGATTTCTTCTTCTTCTTCTTCTTCTTCTTCTTCTATTTAAAACAATGACTTAATGAGAATGTCAAATTTAATCAGAATTTATAAGATTTTAAGAGAATTTATTTCAATTAAAGAATTTAGATAAAATTACTCTAATATTTTATAATTTAAATTAATTTCATATTTATTTTAAATAAATAAGATTAAAAAATAAAATAATTTCTATCCATTATAGTTTTATTATAAATAAAAAAATTTTATTAAATTATACTATTATAAAATTTATTTCAAACAAAAAAATTTCTATTATTCAAGTCAGAAAATTTTATTAATATAATTATTTTATTTCATTTATTTCAAATAGAGTCTTAAGAACTTTCTATAATTGGTTTCAAACCTTTCAAAATTTGAAATAAAACAAACTGAATTTTAGAATTATAAAAAAATAATTTCTTGGAATGTATCAGTTCAATTTTGGATCGATTATTTAAAATTATTTTAAATTAAACTAAAAATCAGATATTTAAAAAATAAAGGAACCAGTTTGGGACCATGATGAAGAAGTATTCATCCCGTATTGAATCAATTTTCAAGTGGATCTAGTTCAAATATTCGAGACTAATAGATGGATTCAATATCTAAAATTAAATATTTATAAAATAAAGGAACCGATATTGAACTGAAATGAAAAAATATTTATTTTATATTAAATCAATTTTTATTTTGGTCTCATTCAAATATTTAAGTCTAATTGATTAATACAGTTCAAATTAAATATTTGAGCCTTTTTTAAAAAAAATAAATTTGTAAAAAGAAAAATTAAGAGTTTTCTATTCCATATGTAAGTATGTTTTTTAGTAAGAGTGTGTATATATATATTCTGTAAATATGTATTTTAGTCAGAGTGCATGTGTGTGTATATCTATTTATTTGTTTGCGAGATATAAATAACAATGCAAATTAGTATAAATCAATTGGATAATGATTAATAATTGATACCATTTTGAATTATTCTTTTAATATTTTAAATTTTTTTATTTTTAAGTATTTTTTTATTCGATTTATTCAAAATATATACTCACTCCTTCCACAAATCAAGATGTTTGTTCTTTTTAAATGGTTAAACAAAATTTTTAAACAAAAAGGAAAATAAGAAACAAAAGATGACCAATATGCAATTAAGAAAAATTTCTGGGCTATAAAGATTCTTTTTAGAGAATTATCTATTACTTAATTAATCTTTTTCTTTCTTTTTATTTGTAAAATAAAGTTTCATCATGAATATGTTTTTATATGAGAATTATTTATTGCTTTATCTTTAAATAAACATATCAGTAAAATAAAGTTTCATCTTGGATAAATGTTTAAGGATTATTTATAACTTAATTTCTTTTTATTTTGAGAAATATTTTATTTGTAAAATAGAGATTTCATTATAAATAAAATTTTTATAAGAATTATTCATTATTTAATTTGTTTTTTTACTATTATTTTTAAAATAAAATTCATTGTGAATATCTAAGATATAAAGGAAACACGATCATTAGATTAGCAATCAAATTAAGTCTAACATGACCATTTGATGGCTTGAACCTCAAAGGACCCCACATGCATGTTAAAAAGTACTTGAATCAAACATTTTTTTAATGATAGATTCTTAATAAGTTGTTGGTTTTTAGGAGATGAAGGACCACATCCATATTTTGAACGTTTGATCATGATTATAATTTTTTTTTTTTGGGAGCAAGGTTCATGATTATAAATTAGAATGATTTTTTATTAAAACTAAAATCACTCTAATTGTTTTCTTTGTTTATAACAATTAGGTCTGCAATAATATACAAAAAAAAACTTATGAATACACTCTTAAAACTTACTAGATATTATTGAAGACCATATTTTTTACTTTAAAAATAAAAACAAAACAAAATAAACTCTTAAAACTTTCTAGATATTATTGAAGACTATATTTTTTGCTTTAAAAATAAAAACAAATTAAAATAAAAAAAATCAACTTCCAAGATTTTCTCCATTTTTAATTTTAATTCAACTTTTACATTTTCCCTTTTTCTTGTATTCTCTTCCCTAAATTGGTTTTATACCCTTTTATTTAAATTTACATTTTTTATACATACTAATATATAACAAAAACAAGTGTGTCATTTCAATTCCCGGTTCTATGTTTAACTAAGTTTATAATTGGAAAGTGTTTTTATTGTTACCAATAGTATTTTATTTATAGCATATACATTAAAATAGTTTAAAATAACAAGTTTGTGTGTATCGACTTAAATGTTTAAATGCCAAAAGGTTTGAATATGATAAAACATTAAGAAATTCTAACATTTTTATTAAGTATTCTAAAAGTTAGATTAAGTTTAAGAAGAAAATAGAAAATACAAAAGAAATAAAGTGCATAAGTGAGAAAGAAGAAGCCCCCAAGAGTCAATTAGTAAACGACTGAACCAAGCCTAAGTGAAGATTAAAGTAAAATGGAGAATTAAAGATAAAAGTCCAAATTTAAAATTTGAAAATAGAAGAAGTATCAAAGGTGCACTTTGAAATAGATTTTGAAATGTTTATGGAAAAGTTAGAATGTAATTGGTAATTTTTATATGTTTCTGAGGTTCTTTACATGTTAAATGATGATTCAGAATCCTTAAAATAGAGTTTGAACATAAGGAGGCATGCTGGTTTGAAAGCAAAACCTAATTCCTCTTAAAATAAAGTGGGTATATTGGGGTATGGCCAAAGCCTTACAAGTGTTGGCTAAGGTCAAAGACCACATATAAAATGTTACATTATCTACAAGCCATGAAAGGGGGTTTGTAAATACCCTAGGCCCATGATTTTCAATTTATTTTTACACCTCTCTAAATCTCTTTAAACTATTTTTTCTTAAATTTTATAATTTTTCTTCCAAATAATTTGAAACTCAAAACCTAAGCTCTAAGCTTGTTATAATCATCATTTAAAGTCTTAGTTTTTACATGCAAGGATTATGGGACATTGTGAAAGTTTAATAATTTATCTCTCCTATGAAGTTCTTTTGCTAATGGTTTTACTTAGATCTTCTTTCATACTACTCAAGTACATGTAAGTTAGGCCTAATCACACATAAAGCCCAATTCAACATCTATCGTTACAATAGGTAATAAAGGTTAGCTCGATCCACAATAAAACTTATAAAACCATAAACCAAACTTGGTTCGACACACTTAATGAGCAATTAATGCACAACTCATTCTAAATGGGAATATTATCTCTTATCAGGAAGTTATCTCTTATTAGAAAGATAATTCTCACCAAGAAACAATCATCAAACACGAAGATATCAAGTAATACTCTAACTAGGAAACAACTCTCTTTAAACATTATATAAAGAGTCTTATTAGGTACTCCAAACATATTACATTCACTCATTTACTTCCTCTCTAGCATATTATTAACTTAAACATCAAAGTGGGCTTTCAACAATTGACCAGATACCTTCTCACCTCTGTTGTCTTGCAGGAACTCAATCAGAACTACCCGAGCCAATCACTATTGTTCAGCCCGAATCACCCAAACTAACTACTGTAATAAGGCTCATAACATCATTCTCAAAGAAATGTGTACATTTAAACTTGTTCTTAACATGTTTATGGCTATTACATAAGTTTATGATTAGGTTGAAGCATGAAACATTAAAGAAAACTTTTATGGAATTAACTTATACAATTCATGATCTAGCTTTCCCCTCATGTTTCGTTTGTTATTTTGGTGATGCATGTAACTTTAGTTGATTTTAAGAATCGCTTTTAAAGATAAGAGTGGTAGCTCAAGGTTGGTTAGTATTTTAAAGGTTATAAGAGACTTTTAATCTTCTTATTTGTATTCTTGGAATGTGTTATACGATATTTATTTCTTAAACTTCCTTTTAGGGAAAGGAAGAGCATAAGACCATTGAGGTTTGGTTTAATGTAAAGGATTTGGAAAGCAAATTGTAATTATACAACTTTATTATAACTTTGTAAAACTCTTGTACTAAAATTCAACATCATCATACATCAAGAAGAAAAGTGTCTATTCTAGTATTACGTCAACATATATGCTATTAAATTCGTGTGAATTACAATACCATTAGAAATAAGAGAATATATTTTATTATGATGTGTAGGTAGTTTCTAAGAATGATTTAATGCCATTGAGTTTTGTGGCTAGCTATAAATAAAGGAAGACAAATGAATATAAGTTTATTCTAATACTTCCTAAAGTTTTCAAGAGAAAAAGATGTTTTAACGATAAGATATGATAAGGAGATGAAGTTTCTCATTATCTAACTAGGATTTTAGTGGCTTGGACTACTTTATTTCAATTGAATATTTGAAGTTAGTGACATTTACTTGAATTCATTTCTGTTGAATCAATATATATAATTAACACCAGTCTCAAACTTAATGTTAAATAAGTGTTTATCATTTGTCACATAATTGTGTTAGCAAAATAATATTTTTGATAATTGGTAATATAATATATTTTGTTATCATGTGGCAAGTAAGTGAATAATTAAGCATTTAGTTTTCTCAATTAACTAAATAAAATATGAAAAGTTTAATAATATAAGAAGTTTTTCTTATACAAATAATCTAGAAAGTCTAACAATATAAGAAGTACTTCATATAAAAATAATTTTAAAAATTTAACAATATACAAAATTTTCTCATAAAGATAATATGAAAAATTTAATAATATAGAAAGTTTTTTTGATAAAAATAATTTAGAAAGATCAACAATATAGAAGGTTCTTCACATTTATAATCTTTAGGACTTTAATAAAAATAAGTATTAAATTTTCTATATAATAAGAAAAAATTAAAAAGAACTAAAGAGATAAAATAGTAAATTCTTATTTTTATAAAAAATTATATTATTTTATGAAGTTAAATTAATTATAATTATAATTTTATTATTTTTTCTACTTAAGAAGGTCTAGTTAGACAATATTTTTACAAAATAATAATAGATTTTAATATTATATGTACATTGATTTTAATAATTAAACTTAAGAATTAATATTAAAATTCGTTATTATAATCTCACAACTAGTGCTTTTTTATTTTTAAGGTCATAATTTATATTATCTATTTATTGAGTATGAAATTCTTAACCTAAAACTAATCTCTACATGTTCCTATGTGAAGATAAGGTTTGACCGTTAATAGATGTCTTTCATTTGTTACTTCTTGTAATCTATTTTGTGGTTTTATCTTTGTAGGATTTTAAGCTTGCTTTAAAAATATACTAAATTTATGTTACTTTTTGTTATGTTTGGATTCCTATATATGAACATATAATATAATCATTATTCTGTATTTTGCATTAGCAAACATATATCTAAGTACGTATATGTAACTTGTTTGATGTATATGTAAGGTTTTTTTTAGCCATATATTGTATATTGATGAGAATAATAAGTTTTGAGTAGACTTAAAATAACGTTAAAGGTTCAAGTTTCCTCTCTAAGTCCCTTAGGTCCATTTAGATGACAAAATTAATCATAGAATTAAAATTCAAAATTACAATTGGACCACAAAATTTTATTCCTACTATTTGGGTTGCCCATTGTGAATTAGAATTATGATTCCACATCAATTTTATGAACTTTAAAATATTATGCCTAATCCATTTTCTAATTCTAAACTCAAACCCTAAGAATTAGAATTGTAAATTTCAATTTTGAAGCAATGTTTCTTTAATCTAACTTTGATAGTGTATTGTACTAAGACATGAAAAAGAAAGAAGAAGAAAGAGATTTGAGTAGTGAAAAAGTAAAGTTGATGGTGTTATTTTTGACTTCTACTATGTGAGGCCCACCCATTAATTGTTACTTCCATTGTTTTGGGTTCTAACTATCCATTGATATTTTTATGTAGAATGATTATATTATATGATAGGATTTTGATATATCATAAGATTTTGATATATCGTATGATATTCTCGTTTTTTGTTGCAATCTAATTTTATAATTTTATTATAGTTTATATGAATGGATACAGGTAAAACTGCCAATAATAAGACAAAAATCAAGTCTTACTTGAAATGGACTTTATATGAATTGTGTGCTTACTATATATCACTTGTTCAATATAATTCTGGCAATCATCCATCTAATGGATGAAAACCTCTTAGATATATTGCTGCTATCAATGCTTTGTAAGAGAAAGATAATGTTACAACCACCAAAGATAACATTACTATAGGCCTCAAGACTTGGGAAAAGCATTATGACGTTGTGAATGCAATGCTTAATATTAGTGGTTTTGGCTGTAATTAGGATCATAACATGGTAAAAATATACAGTGAAGATGTTTAGACTGAATATGTAAATGTATGTAATGATAACAATTATATTTAATTCTTTTAAAATAATCAAGTATTTAATGTTTATAATATAATTTTGTTGTTCATCCTGAAGTTGTACATTATTGAAATAAGAAGATAGAAAATTGAAATCACTTAGCAACCATTTGTGGTCATGATCGAGTTGAAACTGGGACTGAAGTAGTTGATGAGATTATATCCACTGAGCAACATAATACTGATGACTTCCTTAATAACGAGGAACCTAATAGCAACACACAACCATCTAAACCAAATCAAACCCTGCAATCACGTGAAAGAAGTTGCACAACAGATGTGCTCGTAATGGTTGTACAACAAGTGGCTAAAACAATAACACAAGCTTATATAGATGATTCTTATAATATGAGTGCTGAAAAGATCTTTCATGAACTATAAGATCTTTGATGAATTATCTCAAATTCCAAATCTTTAAAAAAACAAAATTACTTCAAACTTATGATGTGCTCGTAAGTGATATTAGGAAGTTTGAATAATTTTTTATGGTCCTTCCAACTCATTTAAGGAAACTTTGATTATTAATACAAATTAAGGACTAATATAATACTTTATGTTTGTAAAACAATAATTTAGTAGATTTTTAGGAACTATGCTTTTGAGTAATTTAGAGTATTAAAGTTTGAATAATTTAGTAGTTTTTTTAATTTCTTAGTCTTTAACAAGATATTTTATTTTCCTTCAAGATTGTCTTGAAGTTTTTTTATTATTTCTTAGACTCTTTGCTTTAAGGATTGGTCTTATTAGAGTGAATGAAGATATTTTTATAAAATAACATAAATTATGGAAAGTCTATTTAAAATGAAAAAGGTGGCAATGAAGTTTTTCAAAATAATTCCTCCCAAGGGAAAATTATTGTCATTTTTTCTCCAATTATTTTAATTCTAATATATATTATTATTTTTATGTAATATAGTCTATTATTTTTATGTCTAAAATTAAATTGAAATTTACAAGTTTAGATTTTATAATTTTAAATATTAATATTAATATTTTAGTTTTAATTATAATTATAATTATAGCTATATTATAGATATAATATAATTTTAATTTTAATTTTAATTATATGATTTCACAATCTAAACACCATAATTATAATTCTAACTAAAATTCAATTATGATAGAATTGGAATTAAAATTAGAATTCTAAATTCTAATTCCAATTTTATCATCCAAACAGTTTTTGTTTAACTTAAACAATGATGCTTGATGATATATATATATATATATATATAAGCCTTTGCCCTTTATAATGTTTGGGATAAAGTTTAATCTTAATTTCTAAGCAATCATATTGTGGTGATCGTCCTTCCAGATATGTATGAGATATGACTAGGTTAATATGATATTTTGAGCATACAAGGATATTAATATTATCAAAATTTAAGCTTGCTATGAGTTTTAGTAATCTTTAAGTCTTCTCGATTTTTAGCGTTAGTTATAGTTGTGATAATAAAAGTAGGGATAGAGCCAATTAGGCCGAGTTATGTTCAATCTCTCAAATATTGAGTTTAACATTAAATGAGTTTCAACTATTTCCTGTTTGAGCTTAAAGATAAACAAATTTATAAATTTTAAAACAGTTTAATAAATAAATTTATAAGATTTTTAAAATTTTATAAATTTAAAAGTAAATAATTATAATTTTTTTAAAAATAAATAGAAATTTTATCATTTTAAATAAAGCAACGTAAAAATTTACAATAATGTACCATAATTAAATTTAAAAATAAAAACAATCTATTCAATTAAATTTTAGTAAAATATAAAAAATAAAATCACCTAATGAAAAAATTCATCATTTTTTTATTCAGTTATTTATAAAAAAATAAATTCATATCAATCTATACATCAAATTCTTATAATTAAAATATGAATCCAAAAGTGCATAATTATAATTTATTTCATCTTCTAAAAAATAAACATAAATCTTCTCAAACCAAAGAGGTAATATAGGAATTTAAGATAATATAATATTAAAATATTAAAATAATATACTCAACTAAATTTTAATAAAATATAAAATAAAAATATCATTTTGTGAAAAATTCACTATTTTCTCTCGTTTTCTTCCGCTCTTTTATCTTCTTCTTTTCTCCTCTCAGCTCTCCCTCCTGACTTTGAAATGAACAAAAATAATATGCATTGTTCAAGATTTTATGTTTTCTACTCACTGGACAACACAATTCTTTTGGCGATGGTGTGAAATAGAGCAGGTGCAAATTTAATTCAAAGATCACCTGTTTTCAAAAGATTCAATAACTCAGCCATCAACCCATTTGAAGGTAATCTTAGAAAACTGAGATGATTGTTGCTTTGGCACACGTCGCTGGGTGGAGTTCAGTGGAACCTAAAAATTCAATGACAATCAAATGCTATTATTGCTTATGTTTAAAGAGGAAGAGAAACAATATTATCTGGAAATAATTTGGACCAAGTCATGGTTAGAAGAAGCGGTTGCAAAGCCTTTCTTATGCTTTTGTTTCAAATGAGGGTAGTTTAGGTATTTTCTTCAATTTTTAAAAATATTTTTGTATTAGTTGAGGACTTATATGAAAGTGGGTTAGAAGAGTTAAAAAATGAATGTAATGAAATTAATTATCAATCTTATTTATAAGTTTTTTTTTAATGATATAAATTAGAATAAATAGAGTAAAAATTTATATAATTTACTTTTCAAATGTCTATTTTTTTTTAAATCTCAAATTGAAAGATAAAAGATGAAATAAAAAGATTTTAAGTAGTTTGTATTCATTAATCTATTTTTTTAAAAAATAAAATAAAATAAATTAAATTAATTTTATTTACACTCTATTTTATATATTTTCATTACTCTTTCTAACTTTCCTTTTCACTTTTAAATAAGTTAAAATATTGATTAATAAATTTTTAATATAATACTATAATTGTCAGGAATATTTTTATATGAGATTATAAATAAAATTATGGAAATGATTTAGTTAATTATAGCACAGAGTTTATAGTAATTAACTTTTAATATTATATAGATAAATACAATATCATACTTCATAACTAATAATCGTATAATAAATTTGCAAAAATAATAATTCTTAGAAAGTAAAGTCTAGATATTTTATCATTTTGCATATTAGTGCAATTATAATAAGAAAAATTTGGTCTTTGGTTCAATAATTTTCACAATTATTATCAATCAGCTCTAAATTAGACGATATATTTGCCACCAATTTTTGGATTTATTTAAATTTGTGGTTCAAGAAGTCAATTTATTCCTCTTTAAGATTGTCGCCTTAGGCCTAAAAGTATCCATTTGGCAACATTATATATATATATATATAAAACCAATATTAATTAATATTTGATGAATATAATATTAAAGTTAAAATAATATATTATTTTCTTTGATAAAAACTAAAAAGAAAAGGATTGGGATAAACTTGTAGAAGAAATTATTTAAATAATGTTTAAGCTAGCACAAGCCACGTCATCGATCTAGGCGGGCAACATAATGAAACAACCTAATAACCGTCAGATCATTAACCACTGAATAAATCATTTCCGTCCAATACGGGATATCCATTTTAAGAATGATTCCGATGTTTCTCAGATCAAGTGTTATCAACACTTCCTTCTTTCCTCTTTAAGGATTTTGAGATTTTTCTTTTCTTTCTTATGTGTGTGTAGAAATCCACTCAATTTCGACTAAGAAGCAGTTTTTCAGTTTCTCTTTCTCTCCCTCTGTGAAAAAATGATGGTAGCTGAAGAGATCAATAGGCCTCCATTTCTTCCTCCTTACCCCGAGGTACATTTTAATTGACTCTTGTTTATTTTTGAAAAGTGGCTCATATTTCTTTTTATCTTTTTTTTTTTGTTATTTTAGAATTTTTTTCTCATTTTCTTACACACTAATTATAAAGATGAAGTCTTTAATTGATTTATACAACTTTTTTTGGGTCTTCTCTGTTAGTTTTTTGGTGTTATTTAGGTGATTTTATGGGCTATTGAAGCATTATTTGAAGAAGAGAATTTTTTTTTTGGAATTTAAGAAAAAAACCATTTTTATTTGATTTTCCATTTCTCACTCTCTTTCATCTGGTAGCTTTGGCGAGTAACATTTGGCATCTGAATTTTCTGATAGCAGTTTGAAAAAGGAACTTGTTTATACTATTCAATTGCAATTGCATATCTAGTTCTACTTCATTTTTGGAAACTCCAACAGCAACCCATTTTAATCCCTACTCTTATGGCAAGCATTTCTAATTTTTGTACCATAAGTCTTGCAAGTGTATGTGCTTTTATTCTAATTCTGTTTGATGTTGTTTTTGGTGTTGTGCATAGATGATTTTGGCAGCAATTGCAGCTCTAGATGAGAAAAATGGATCCAACAAGACATCTATATCAGAGTACATTGAATCAAAATATGGGGACTTGCCAGCAGGCCACGCAGCACTCATGTCACACCACTTGAACAAAATGAAGAATAATGGGGAGCTGGTCTTTTGGAAAAACAACTACTTTAAACCAGATCCTAATGCTCCTCCTAGGCGTGGCCGTGGCAGGCCTCCTAAGCCTAAGGTTCCATTGCCACCAGGCATGGTTGTGGTGCCTGCCAGACATCTGGGCCATCCACCAAAGGACCCAAATGCACCCCCTAGGCGTGTGAAGCCAAAGTCTGCAGCTCCTGGAAGTGGAAGGCCAAGAGGGAGACCACCCAAGATGCAACAGACCATTGGCGGAATTAATGGGGCTACAGGGACTGGGAGGCCAAGAGGTAGGCCTCCAAAAGTGAGGCCTGCTTCTGTGACTGTTTAAATTTCGGTGAAGCCTCTCCTTCCAGTTGTGGGACTGACCATAGTCTTTTTCTTCTTTTAACTTCTAGAATTGGGTATGTCGTGTGTTAGTGTGTTGATGTGTGTACTGTGTGCTTGTATGCTTGTTATTGCTTGTACGATTTGATAATTGTTGTCGTTGCTATTGTTGAGCTGAGGCTAGCTTTTAGTTTAGTTTGTAGATAATAATTTGGTAGTAAAGTAACAATGAATTGACGGTTGTTTAAGTTTTGTTCTATGATTGTGCGAGTTTCTTTACTAACTAACTTGCACTGGGGTGGGAACATGTAGGCAAACTTATTTCTGCAGTTTCGGAACAGCCAATGTTGCTCCGACTTATTGGTCAATAAGTTTGATTACCATGGATAAAATCTCACCTAAAAGAAAAAGAAAACTGTTAAATTTTTATTCCCACATGAACTAGTAATCTTGTGGTGTAATAGTAATTTAAATTTAAAGTTTGTTTGTCAGTTTGATTTTGACTCAAATTTTAAAACTTGCCAAAGGTCATAATTTTGAAATTGAGTGCAATGTTAAAGCAATTCATGTATTTGTAATATAATTTTTGTGAAATTTGTATTAGACAATGATAAAATTTAATTGGTATGTATTTTTAAAGTTTGATTTAGAAGCACTATAACACAGTTTTTATTTCAATTACTATTGGGCCTAATCTTTTCACATATTGAGCCATATTTTGTAGTAATTCTCTTTTTCTCTACTTAGTAAATGTTGGATTTATTACTAATGCTAGTGTCAAAGGAAAGATTAATGAATGGGCACTTAGTTCAATTCTAGCTGAAAATTTAGAATGCTTAACTGAGTTTGAACTTTTCTTGGCACCAACAATGTGAATGCCCATTTTATATTGCATACAAATATTTTTCCATGTGGGAACATCGAAAATAAAGATGGAATGTCTTGTAACTTCTTTATTACAAAAGATGATACTGCTATTATTCGTCGTCACTTTTCCTTTCGACCTCTTTATTATTGGAATTTTCAGGGCTTTTTTGTTTTTCAGTTTTCATCTGCATGACAAAAACGAGTGTTTTTAAATTCGAACCCATTAATTAGCTAGTATTTTTAGATTTATAAATGAAAACAAAATTAAAAATTAAAAGATTTTACTGGTTTAATTTTCAGAACAATGAAAAAAACACTTGCAATAAGATCTGATTTATAATGTTATTTCTCCCTTAAGATATCAAAATTAGCAACGTTATCAGTTATAAGGATTTTAGTCCAAATAGTTGATTGCCTTAGATAATCCTAACCTTTAAAATAAGAGGATAACCATATTGAACAAAAAATAATTACACAATTTCCTAAAACAGGCTGCATGAATTTTTGTAAGTTGGTTATATTTTCCTGGAAGATTGCATATGAACATATTGCCATCAAGTGTTCTTACAAATGAAAGAAACAAGCATGAAGCATTAAAAAAAACACTATGCTGATTATACTCCTTTTATGGACGTCTATACATGAGTCTCATTCTCTCATTTAGAAAAGATTTGGGCACGACCAATCAATAATAAAATCAGAGAGAAAATAAATATAAATAATAATAACAAACAGCTCCACTATATTACATGACCCCATTGAAGGCCTTATCGTCTACGACAAAAACATCATGGGTTCTACTTCCGGACAGAAATTAAAAGATTAGGTCCGGATGGTGGGATCAGCATTTGTGGTGCTATAATTCCTCCTCGTGGACAACAAACCCACAGCGACACCGTTTTGTCCTCACCGAACTCTCCTCATCGAAAGTCTGATCTTCTGCCAAAAATATATGCTCATGATCTTCTTTTAGAACCATAGATGGAGCAGCCAATCTAGGATTCCGTGTATCTTCTTTCTGAAATTTCTTACTAGGTTGACTAGAAATATGTACGTCTGTTTTGTTATTCGTATCCTGGATGCTGCTTGACATTTGCAATGATGAATTGCTCCCATAGCAGTTGTTTAACCTTTGCCGAGTTATGATTGATGCAAGAAGTTGATACCACCTAGAAATAGATAGTGCTTCATTTCTTTTCTTCTCTTCAACTTCTCTTCTCTCTTCTTCTTCAGCATATGCCTGCAAAATGAACAACAATCTTCAGATTAAACTTTTTGCTGGAGTGAGAAGAAATTGAAGGCAGAACACAAAAGCATACTGTCACCAATAGAGGAAGAAATCAGGATCATCTTCAATCAGAGTTGAAAATATTTTAAGAAGCTAAATAGTTGAGCACAGTCTATGTAAAACAGATGTTAACATCTATAGAAAGCAATTCAAGATGTATTTACCATAGAATAAGTTCACATGCCATTACTTGTCTCATCATTTTCCTTATCAAATTTCAGTTTGAGGCTAGGAAAGACACATTAGAAGGTACAGAAATTAAATGTCTAAAAATAAAATTAAAAGACTGAAGAAGCAAAAGCTGATTCATGATGCTTTCCAAGGTAGGAATGTCAGATCATCCACAAGTTGCAATTACAGTTACCTCCAAAATTACATCCTTGAATTCAGTGCACACTACAATACCGTCAAAGACAGGAGCAGATCGACCATTTCTGAATTCAAAACCAACCATGGCAGGTGCATAATCAATTTCCAGTCTCTTGGCAACACGAAATATCCTGGGCAGTCTCAAGTGCACAGTCCCTGGTGGCAGGCACTTCTCTGAC
>CATIWR010039247.1:0-49426 GCA_949677035.1 Omphalea diandra | reverse complement strand
GGTTGCTAACAAATTTATTACAAGCATTCAAAGCTCTCAAGTCTTTGCTACTCCTTTTCTTCATATTCTTTACTCTTGTTAGGTGTGAGCAATAAACACCAAGTTGTAAGGTTTAGTGTTAGCCTTTTAAAACACCTTGTGTAAGGTTTCAGTGTTAGCCTGCTAAAACACTTGGGTAAGGTTTTGTGTTAGCCTAAGAAAACACTTTATTGTAAGGTTGTGTGTTAGCCATTAAATCACAAGTTGTAGTAAGTTGGGTGTGAGCTTGAAAACACCATTGAATTAGTAAAATACCCAATTGAGTGATTGGGGAGTGGATGTAGGGATTGTTTTGCCCGAACCACTATAAAAATCTGTGTCCATTATTATTCTTACCTTATCCCTTAATCTCTATTTTAAATTCTCTAAACACCAATTCAACCCCCTTTCTTGGTGCCTAGGGACAACAAAAAGGGTGTTGCATGCTTTAGACGCCTAAAAGTTTACCAAATCCACTCCTTAAGAATCATTACTCAAATGCATATTGTGCCTTTCACTAAAAAATAGGGCATCATACCGATTAGTGTATTTGTCTCTAACATGTGATTCAAGATTTGATTAAATTAGGTAAGATTACTAATCTTGAAGTAGGCCAACCAAACACATGTTAGAAACCATTACCTAGTTATAATAAGGTCTCCCGCACCTTATAATTTACTGATGATTGACTCAAGCTTGAATGAGGTAATTGTTATGGCATCCATTGAGGGAGTGAACAGGGGAGAAATTGAAAGTTAAAAAGGGGGGAGATTGAGAGGAAAATGAGATTCAAGAGTTATGGCTAATGATGTTGAATGTGTGGGAAAGTTTCAATGGGGAGGAAAAAAAAGGTGAAAGTTGATGTTTGAGAGTATATCAGTGATGCCAAGGAGGAAAATGTGAGTGAGGTTACTCTAAATGGGAAATACTATAGGAGAGGGAGTGAAAAAGAAAAGGAAAAATAGAAAGACAAAACAAAAAAAAAAGGGATAAGGGGAAGGGGAAAGAAGATAAAAGTGAGGATGTCATAGTGAAACAATTAAAGAGAACTCAAGTCTAAGTTAATGTGTAGGACTCGCTAGCTTCCTTCAAGAAGCATAAGGAAGCAATGGTTGAGGCACTCTCGAATCTAACAATCTTTACCATGGCATCACCTGAGGATGTGACTTGTTTTATAAATGATGATAGAAATGGCATTGTCTTCATTGATGCTAACCTATAGCCTGAAGGAAGAAATCATAATAAGGCTCTATTCTTCAAGGTAGAAATGAAAGGAAAACAAGCTACATATGTAATGGTGGATGACTAGTCAGGTATTAATGTTTTTCTATTGAAGGCACTACCTAAGTTTGGCATGGATAAATCTGATCTTAGGGCTTCAAATGTTATCATGCGAGCTTATGACGATAACAAGAGGCTTATGGTGGATTTTCAAAATAATGGTAAAGACAAGCCCTACTCAGTCAGAGGTGGAGTACATGGTGATTGACATATCGATGACCTTTGCTTTGCTCCTAAGAAGGGCTTGGTTTCGTGCACTTGAAGGTGTGTCATCTACCTTACACCAAAAGGTGAAGTTCTTAATAAAGGATAGGGTTGTGACAATACGTGTTGAAATAAATAATATTGTGGCTGTTTTAAGTGTCTCAATTCCTTATCTACATGGTTTTTAGATGGCTGGAATTTAAAAGATTAAGTGGATCCTCAGATGGCTTATACGATGAAGAAGATGTCTTTTTTGTCAGGGACTAGTTTAGGAAACAAAGGAAATGGTTTGCTAGAATTTCCTGAATTTTAGAGACAGAAGACAATGAATGGTCTGGGCTATAATCCTGAAAAAAGGGAGACACTGGTAAAAAAGGAGGGTAAAAAGGCATTGTCAAAATTTCTTTCACAAAGGGGATAGAAAGTTTCAATATAATGGATCTCCCTAATTGAAACTTGTCGTTAGGAAGTATGTTATGAGGTTTGAGATCTTTGCTGATGTGTTTGACTTTGGGATGCCCTCATTGAAATTGAAGTTTAAGGCAGAGGAAAAAGAAACTCCTAGCACTGGAAAAGTTGACAAGAAAAAGAAGAATTTTGTTGCCATTAGGAAGAGTGGAACAGAGGTCTTAGTTGCACCTGAATTGGAGGAATGGGAGACATTAAAGACAAAAACATATGTGGACTTCTATGATATTACAACTTTAGTTGATAGCACTATTGAGGATATTTTTATTGGGGATGTCCCTAATGTTATATTTTTTGAGATATTTAAGGACAATGATGTATTTCTGAATAAGTTTAAGTTAATGAATTTCGAATTTACTTACTTGTGTGATGTCTCTCCTAATGGAACTGTGCATGGACTTGAATAATTTATGAGTAGCTTTTACATTAACTCTATTCAAACAAATGCCTTTAACCTTAGCACTGAAGAAAATCCTCAAAATTTAGCCATAGCTGAGGGATTACCCTAAATGAATAATGATATTTTGAGAAGCTGTTAACTAATTATAAAATGGTATTTGCCTAGGCCTATGACGACATGCCTAGGGTAGATAGAATAATTACTAAGTATATCGTCCTAACTTACCCTTATGTGAAACCTGTGAATTAGAAATTAAGGCATCCTAGACTAGAATAGGTCCAATTGGTGAAGGATGAGGTATCCAAACAAATAACAACTAAGTTTTTAGAAGTAGTTAACTATCCCAAATGGTTGACCAATATTGTTCTCGTACTAAAAAAATGACGAACGAGTTCGAATTTGCATCAATTAACGAGATTGAAATAAATGACAAACGAGTTCGAATTTGCATCAATTAACGAGACTGAAATAAGGCATATCTCAAAGATGATTTTCCCTGCCTCATGTCAACATGCTGGTAGATAGCGTAGCGGCTGCTATGATGTATTCCTTTATGGATGGGTTTTCTGAGTATAATCAGATTTTGATGGTCATTATGGATAAGTTGAAGATAGCCTTCATCACTAAATGAGGAACTTATTACTATAAAATTATGCCTTTTGGGTGCAACTTATTAGAGAATGGCCACAACCTTGTTTCATGATCTGGTGCTCAAAGAAGTGAAAGTGTATTTTGATGATATGATGGTAAAATTAGAAATGAGGAAAGGTCATTTTGAGGCATTTAAGAAGTTCCTATAGATAGTTAAAAAATAAAATCTTAGATTAAACTTAAAGAAGTGTGTATTTAGGGTAACTTTTGGGATACAATTGGGACACATTATTAGTCAACATGGAATTGAGGTTGACCTTAACAAAATAAAAAATATTTAGGAGATTATAATGTTGAAGATAGAGAAAGAAGTTTAAGGGTTCTTAGGAAGGCTACGATACATCAACAGGTTCATTGCCAAGCTTATAGTAATGTACAAGCCAATCTTCAAGTTACTGAGGAAGAATTAACTAATAGTTTGGAATGAATAGTGTCAAAATGCCTTTGAGAAGGTTAATAAGTTTTTGATGAACCTGCTAGTTTTGATGCTATCGAGACTAGGAAGGCCTCTAATTTTGTATTTGGCTATTGAGGAAAGATCAATTGGTGCCATGTTTGCTTAGGAAGATGAAGTTGGGGTTGAACATGTCATTTATTACTTGAGTAAGAAGTTGTTCTTATATGAGGAAAAGTACAATAAAATTGAGAAGACATGTATGGCTATGATTTGGGCCATGAGGAAGTTGTGACATTACTTGCAATCCTAAAAGGTGCAAGTGATGTCACAGATGGATCCTCTCAAGTACTTATATGAAGCCCCTTCATTAGCTAATAAGCTAGCCAAATGGTTGGTTTTGATATTAGAATGCGATATCGTCTATGTGACTAAGAGATTAATTAAGGGAAGGGCAGTTGTTGAGTTCTTGGCACAACATCCAGTTGCAAAAAATGAGGCATGGGATTAGAGCTTCTAGAGGAAGGCTTACAGATAATAGAAGTATAGGGATAACAAATGTATTTTGATGGTCTTGCCAAGAAAAAGGGAGAAGGTGTTGGGGTCATTTTAGTATCACTATAAGGTGAAATGTTTCTAATGGTTAGGAAACTCAATTTTTAGGCCATTGACAATATGGCATAATATAAAGCATGTCTATTTGAGTTGAAAACTTTTATGGCAATGGGAGCTAAAAAAGTCAAAGTTAAAACGGATCCAATGCTAGTCATCTCTCAAGTCATAGAGGAATGGGATATAAAGGAAAAGATGTTGAGGACATATCTAGGTTATTTAAAGGTGGTGAGGCAAAGTTTTAATAAAAGTGCTTTCACATATCTACCCAGGGAGGAAAATCAATTATCAGATGTTTTGGCTACTTTAGTGTAAATTTGGGAAGGGCCTAGGTCCAAGAAACCTTGTTACATCAGAGGACAAGTGATGCGAGTGGAAAAAGATAATAAACCATGGTATTCTGATATACAGAGGTACTTGAAAAATTGAGAATACCCTGAAGGAGTAAAAAAGAAAGACCAAAAGATAATAAGAAGACTAGTTCTACAGTTCACCACTTTTGAAGGAGATGTGTACAAAAGGATGTGAAATGGTATGCAATTGAGATGTCTTTCAGAAAAAGAAGCACTATAAGTAATGGAAGAAATACATGCAGGTGCTTGTAGGCCTCACATGAATAGGTTAGCTCTGCCTAAAATGATATTCAAATAGGGATACTTCTGGTTCATAATGGAGAAAGATTGCATTGAGTTAGTAAAGACATGTCACAAATTTCAGGTACATGGAAATCTCAATCATTTGCCCCCAACCTAGTTACAAACTTTGACCTCTTCATGGTTATTCACAGGTTAGGGAATCAACATCATTAGAGAGATTAAACTTGCTATAAACTTTACCCCACTTTGAAAAGTGTCGATTGCAACTACAATGTACTTGTGGGTTCTAGTTATAACAATTACTACAAAAATACGACATCTACCATCACAAGTCTTCCCCTTATCGACCACATGCTAATGGCGTAGTGGAGGCAGCTAATAAAAATATTAAAAGCATCCTGGCCAAGATGGTTGAGACATGTAGAGATTGGTATAATAAGTTTCCATTCGCCTTATGGGCATATGGAACCACTGCTAGGACATTGACTAAGGCAACCCCTTACTCTTTAGTTTATGGCATAGAGGCCATAGTCCCTATAGAGGTTGAAGTTTAGTCCCTTCGAGTGGTATTAGAATCAAAGATTCTCGAGTGTCAGTAACTTCGAAATAGATATGAACAACTAACCTTACTAGATGGAAAAAGGTTAAAGGCCTTATATCATTTATAGTAGTATTAAAAACAAATTGCATGGTCCACTATAAGAGAGTTAAGCTGGGGAAAATTAGTATTGGGGACTTAGTTCTAAAAGTTGCTAGACCACAACCATTTGATTCGAGGGGTTAAGACCAAATTGGGAAGGACCATTCCTGGTAAAGAATATTTTATCCTGGGGTATAACAAAGCTATCTGACATGGAGTGTAATGAGTTTCTTGAACCAATCAATCTAGATCGTCTGAATAAATATTTTATGTAAATTTTTTTATGGTGAAATGAGGCATTGTATTTTTTAGTTTATGTTATTATCAGCTTGAGGTTAAATGTGATAAAAAAAAATTGTTAGGAGATTTATCCATATTATAGTTTAATTTTTTATTAAACAACAAGCAAACAATGAAACACACCTATGACATAAAAGACCTAACCAGTGCATCATCTTTAAGCTTCACACTAACACAACAATGGCCATTATTCATTATCTTATAACAAATATGTGGCCTTTGTCATAAGAAAAAAACTAGTTACAACAAGCTTTGTCTTAGGCATTAAGTCCATGAGAGGAACTTCCTTCTCCTTTCTTCTTTTGCACAGTCTGCTGGTGGAACTTGTGAGCAACAACATATCTCTAAGAAGGATCTAGTATTTCTTCATGGATGCAGAGCCATTTCTTATAGGTCTTATCTATTATGATACTAGCAACAGGACTTTAAATGCTCTAAATACACCTTTGTGGTGGCCATGTATTCCAAACATTGTCTAGAAATTGTTGGGTAATCGAGCCATACTAAATTATGGTGAAAAGTCCAAAGTCCTTTGTTCTTGACCATACTAATGTTGTAGGTGAGTCAAAAAGTAGTACAATGTTATACCAAGGCTTAAGAAAACAACACTAGTTATATGTGTTTATAAGGTAACGTGAGTCAACCTCCACTAAGGACTCATCCATCTAATGTCAGAATTAGTCACATATGTGAACAAGTCTAACCATGATTATTCATCGGTAACATTATTAGAATATGTGATTTTACGAGATTGGTAATGACAAGACTAGTATTTAGAAGGACTTACATTTGGAGGAGCTAACAATCACAACTTCTCTTGCAGCTACATCTAACATGAAAAAAGGGACAATGAGAATGTCAAATTTAGATTAAAAAAAAAAAGGAAGAAGAGAGAATTGTCTCACTACTTGAAGCTGTAGAGGACTTCTGGTGAACACAACACTTTTGCCTTCCATAACTTAGTCCAAACTCGTCATGGTCTTCGCTAGAATCATGGGAACATGCATTTTTGCCTCCTCCATCTCCTCTATCACTCTAAGTAGTTGAAAATCCACTTAGCAGCTCTCAATCACTAGTGAGAATTATGCTAATAAGTAGCAGCTAAGTATCTTACACCATGGAGCAATGAGTTTGTGTCTCTTTTTCTAGTCCCTATCACTTGTAACGAAGTCAACATCCCTCTAAGTCATATTAAACAATGCCCTCATTTTTCTGACAACTAGATACTCAATCGTAGGTAAGGTAGGTTGACCAGTAATAGTAGCGGTTACCCTTAATAACGCATTAAATTCTTTATAAAAAGGCATAAGTCCTATTCTAAGAAATAAAAAAATATGGTCATAAGGATCCCAAAATGACACAACACCTTTCAATAATGAGAAATCAAGTGGGATACTGGTAAGATACTTTAGGGCTCTTAATTTAGGCCAACTCATGGTTAAACATTCCTATACGAAAATGGTCCTTAGGAGCCATTTGATACGCCTTTAGGTTGCTTCGGCCATGGCAGAGTATATGAGACCACTGAGTGATGAACGATCTTTTAGTTATAGTTGAGAGTTTGTCTTAATGATACGAGAATCACAAAATAGGTGAAGGATTTTAAAGAAGAGTTTTGTTGTAAGCTCAACCATGCTACATGTTCACATGCATGTAAGGTAAATCACGATCATGGTATGTGTAAGGGAAAAAAGTTGACACATCGAGTGGATAATTGTATATGCAAGATGGGTGGTGGATGAGGTGTACAAAAGAAAGAAGATAAGCTAATGCATTATGATAATCGATTCTACATGCAGGATAAGTGGCAAATGAGGTGTACAAAAGGGAGGAAAGAAGATGGTGCATTCTTTAATTGCTCCTGCATGTAAGACAAGTTAAGAGAAAGTCATGTAAATGGAAGAAAGGAGATAAATATTATGTGGAAGCATTCTTACATTTAAGACTTATCGGAAGGAAAAATAAGCTCTTTAGTGATGACATCTTTCAAATCTACTCCCAAACTTGGCAGCACATGTTCACAACATAATGGATAAAGATGGTTTAGGATTAGGGGCTTGTATTTCACGTCATGCATATATGTTCATTTTGTTACTTGACCTTTCTTGCTATATAATATTTTATAGGAGTACGACGCATCATCATTCATCGATCCCAAAATTCACCATGAGTTCTTCATCATGCTTCAACTCACTTGCAATGATGCAGGAATGCGAAAAATAGGTAGTGTATAAAACCAAATGAATGCTAAAAAATTAACATCAGTTATATTTGCAAGTTTCACTGTGACAAATAAGAATGAACTAAAGATGGAGTTTAGAAATCTTACGATCTCATTAATGATCTGGGGTACCATTAAAGCCTTGGTGTAAAAAAAAAAAAAAGGGGTGAAGGTAAAAAACCATAAAAAATTAGAAATTGCAAGTGAAAAAAAATAGAAAAGAAAGAAAAGAAAAATGAGAGAAAGAGAGAAAAAAGAAGAAAATAATGCAAAAAACAGAAAAAAGAAAAGGTAGAGAAAGGAATGTGAAATTCAATCCAAGACAACAATGAAAGTTAACAAAAAAAAAAAAGAGAGAACAAAGAAAGAATCAGTAGATTGATAGCCAGAATGCATGCAATAAAAGATTGCTGACAAAGAAAAACACCATCAGAGTAATAGATTTGCAACAAAAAGGAAATTACCAGAGTCAAAAGACCGTTGAGTTTAATTGACCTTCATGTTTGAGGAGATTTTAAGCGGTAACGAGTCTATAATGGGAAGGAAAAGCAACCGGAAATGATACTTCATCAAGATCGACCCAAACAAGCAAAACTCAAAAATAGGAAAAGAAAAAAGAAAAAGAAAGCAAAACTCAAAAACTCAAGTCCTGGTATGTGCTTCGAAGAGACTGCTAGGACAAATCAGACACATTTAGAGTAAATCTGTATAATGATTGCTTTATACTTGGCTACATTCTTCACTCATTTTGCATTCATTTGGATTGCATCAAAAAATAGGCAAACTGTAGATACGACATTTTACGCTCCAAAAAATTTATGCCTGATGATGATAACCAACAAAAAATTAGAACAAAGAAATGAGTGTAACAAAAATTAGATAAAAAAAAAAAAGAGTATGATAACCCGAGTATGAGAAATGGATAAAACTTTTGTTTCTTCCTTTCTAAATTTTTCTTGAACTCAAAATCAAAATTTATAAAGACATGAGCCCAATATTTAAGCCCTTTAAAAAATTCAAAAAAAAAGAAAAAAGAAAAATTCAAAAAAAGATAAAATTAAAAATTAAAAAAAGAAAAGAAAAGAAAATAGAAAAATGAAAATGAAGAAAAAAAAAAAAAAAGGCATGCCATGCACACTACCAAATGAGGAAAGGAGAGGGAAGCCCTTTAGCTCCCCTATAAATAAGTTTGCAATGCTCAAAATGGGGGTTCCCTTATTTTTTCCTTAGTGTCGCCACCTCAAAAGAAAAAGCCACTTCCTTCTTCATTTTCCCGACTGCTGCCAACCTTAACAAAAAAAAAAAAAAGCCACTTTCTTTTAGTTTTTCATAAGCCATTTATGATAGCCATTTTTCCTTAGTTTCTAATAGGCTTTTCCTTTTTTGATAGCAAGTTTAGGGGAAAGAAAAAAATCTTAGCTAGAAACACCTTACTACTCGTTTATAATCCAAATCAATACTTAGACCCAATTAAGCCTTTGTTTAGAAATTTTGTCTATTTTCTTAATTTTGGATTAAAATAATTCATTTCTATCTATTCTTTGAATAATATCAAGAAAATGTATGACGTCCGAGAGTCTATTAAATATTATTAGCATTTTTATTTTATATTTATTTTATTTACTTTTACTTTTATCCAGTAATTTGCCCTTTTATATTATTTTTGTCTTTATAGCTTCTCTAGGGACATAAATATCATTAAAGGAATCAATAATTCGAATCATAGCAGTATAATATGAAGCTTGTAAAATATTGTTACATAGGCTTGAGGACTAATTGTGAATCTTTAATCACAAGCACCTCATTAACTCTTAACTATTAGAGAATCCCCAACCTAATCACCAAAGCTTCATATTCATCTTAGTTATTAGTGCATTCAAATGCCAAATTGAAAGACAAGGCTATTTTAGCTCTCATTAGAGATGTAATCACCACTCTAGCTCCTGTTAATCTCTCCGTGATTAATCTATCAAACTTGAAGATTCAAGATTATTTTTCTACTCTATAAACTTGTAGAATCAAATCCTTTTCCACTTTTATCTTCAAGGAGGGGTGGTTTACTAACAAATTTACTAGCGCTTATCTTTTCATAGATTTTTTAAGAAAGTAAATGAGGTCGAATTCAATTAAAGCAAAATACCACTTTCCAATCCTTCTGGTGATCAAGTGTCTATTCAACATAAATTTCATCAAGTTAGTTAAAGACACCATATACACCCTTGATTTGATTATACAGTATGTCAACTTCTTGCAAGCAAAATAGAGATGGAAGCATGACTTCTTAATTAGAGAATACTTTACCTCTGTAGGTGTCAACAACTTATTCAAATAGTATACAACCCGCTCATATTTTGTTTAATTACTTTGGACCAACATACATCATATAGACTCATTTTTAGTTGAAAGATACAATCTTTAGCATATTTTGTTTACCGCTAGTTCCACTGATCTAGTGTTAGTCAATTATGACAATCAAGCGGCTATTACATATACTAAAGACCCAAAGTTCCATTGTAAAACCAAGCAAATAGATACCAATTACAACTTGGTTAAAGGCATGGTGGCACGCAAAGAAGGAAACATGAAATACATTTTTACGCGAGATATCATTATAGATCCACTTCGATTCCTAGATATGTATTTATTAAGCATACATGATCCCAAGGAATGTGTAGATGTTAATGTGCTTGTAGCATTAACTGTTTTTCAATGTTTACAAATGTTTGATTAATGTCTAAATGATAATGGAGATTATCAGTATACATACATATGAACGTTCTTGAGTACATTCTTGATTATTTTTTGAAAAATATGTCATGCAGATGAGAGATTGATGTTTTCACGTGAGTAATCACCTTTATCATTTTTTTGTTGTAATGTATAAAAATGAGACAAATTTTAAACTTATTATTTATATGATAATAGGGCTCAAGTTTAAAATTCAAAATGTCATGTTAATATTGATAAAAGGTCATTATAATAATCTAAGTGAATTTATATTTTTGTTATATCTGTTTTTATTGCCAGATGTGAGTTCCAGTGAGTATTAATAAGTAGATTTGTGAATTCAAGTTAGATGTTGAGCATGTCTAAACTATCATCTGTACAACATTTATTTTGAGAACGACATATACTCCACGAGGGAGAAAAATCTTGTAGCATGTGATTCATACCACGTGTGCAATAAAAATGACCATTAAGAGTAATAAAAATAAAAGATCTCAGCTTATTATTGTGTGAGATCCTGAGAAAAGAAGGACTACTATATTGTATCCTCAAGACTTTTATCAGTTACTCGAGTCTCAATTTAATGTTTATTGTCTTACTGTATTGCCAAAGGATCATGAATGATGCAATTTAGCAAGGCACTCCTGGAAAAGTGAATTAAATCAAAATTAAGAGAATCATGAGAATAAAAAGATTATTAGAGTATCACATCAATTTATATTCAATGTTTGATCAATTATAATTATTTATGTGACAAAATATAATTTTGAATATAAAATAAAGTCATAAATGAGATCATGAGACTTTATAGATATGATAAAAATTGTCTAAAGTACGACATACTATAGTCTATTCTAAACATCATTCAGTCGATAAGTTATATATTCCTAACAGATATATAGCTTTGAACTCTCGAAGTGTGTTGCTCACATGACCTATTTTTTTAGTATGAATGATTGTAGAGTATACAAAATGTGTTTTCTCAAGATAATTGTACATCTCACTATGTGTGAGTGGGAGACATTGGGTTATTTGGGTCTGCCCATATTGGGAGCCCAACGCATCTAATTGATGAACTACCTTAGGCAGTTATTGAGCAGGAGATAACTTCCCACATAGGGAAATTATCTATACGTGAACAAGAGATCATGTATAGTTTTATGCTACAGAAAGAAAAATACATGCCCACCATACAATAATAGAAGAGAAAAACTCGCTGCAATTGTTAGTTTGAATTTGGGCCACGAAATCAAAGAAATTTCCATCTAAGATTTTCTTTACGATAAGTGATAGGAGCATTTGATTGTTTTCATGCTTCAATAAGTAAGTATTAAATTATTTTTTGTTATAATTAATTCCCATAAATTAACTTTCATCAAATATGTTCTTATTTTTTCATATGGTAAGTAAGTTAATAATTAAGTATTTAATTTCCTTAATTAAAAAATATTTAAAAAATTTAACAATATAGAAATTGTTCACATAAAAGAATGTTTAACAATATAAAAAAATTTTCATAAAAGAAATTTTAGCAATATACAAATATTTTTAGATTCATCTTCTTTAAAACTTTAATAAAATAAGTAATCAATTTCTTATATAATAAAAAAAATTAAAAGAATTAAATAGACAAAAAACAGTTACAAAGGAAAAAGGCAAAACTAAGAATTTTTTTATTTTGTTTAAATTATATTATTATTAAATTTTATTAATTTAATTATAATTATAGTTTATTATTTTATTATTTAAAAAAAATTTATTAGACAACAATTTTATAATATAATAATAAATTATAATTATTATTGATATATTAATTTTTAATTATTTAACTGATTAACTAATTATTTAATAAAATAAAAGATTGATTTATTAATATTTATTATTATAATCAGACCATAAAACGCATGAATTGAGATTAGTATATATAATTAATTCTGACTTTAAATTCAATATTAAAAGAGTATTTGTCATTTATCAAGTAATTCTATTAGTAGTATATTATTTTTGACAAGTGACAATACATGTATTACTAAAAGAAAATATAAAAAATTTAACAAAATAGAAAGTTTTTCATATAAAAATAATGTTGGAAGTTTAACAATATAAAAAATATTTCACATGCATAATGAGTACTTTCTTTTCTATGTACTAAGGAAAAACTTTAAAAACTAAAAGATTAAAAATTAATAAAAATAAAAACACAAATTTTCTTATTTTTATTTTAGAAAATTATATTATTATTAAAATTCATTATTTTATTTACTTAAAAATAATTTTATGAAATAATAATACATCATTGAATAATAATAAATTTTAATTATTATTTATATATTAATTTTATTAACTAATTAATTATAAAAATAAATATTAAATTTATTTTAAATTTATTATTATAATCATATTGTGTAATGTGAGAGTTCAAAATTAGTATTATATTATTATTTGTCAAAAATATAAAGTTACTAATATAATTATTCGATTAATGGCAAACATTTTGAGATGATTAGGCTATTGTTTTTGGAAGTATTTGTGATGAGCGGCAAGCAATTGAGAGTTGAAAGTCATATCTTGGAGCCTTCTTCTGATGCCAATAATCTCTTCATTTTTTTTTTTTTTTTGGTCTCTCAGGGAAGTAAATAATCTTTGTCTTGATTACAAATGGTCACTGGTCGGATTTATAACGAGTATCGTAAAATCAGATGTAACTTAACAAGAGTCAAAAATTAAAAATTTTAATTGATAATTTGCACAGGAAATACTAGATACTTTCTCTATGTTATATTTTTTTTACTTTCTTTCTATTATAAATGACACATCACATAAGTTAAAATATAAATTTTTATTGTATTTTTCATAATAATATGATTTAAAATATAAAATTTTTTTGTAATAAAAAATATAATAATAATATCAACTGCACATTATTATAATAAAGAGAAGATAATATAGAAAAAATATTTAACACTCTTTACTTAGATACTGCATAAATCAAAATTTTATATATATATATATATATATATATATATATATATATATATATCAAAAATTAAAAATATTTGTTATATAAATAACTATTATTCTTTTTCTAAATAGATAATATATACATATTATTTTTTAATTTTTTATATAATTTTACATTTATCAAATAATTAATTTAATAAATGGTAAATTATCATGTTAAATAAATTCTAAATCTGATATATGACAAAATGTCATCTTAAACATATTTTAAAATCGAAATTAATTACATAAATTAATATTAGTTGATAATTCGCACCTTATAAAATTATCTTTTAATATATTATTTAAAATATTATTATCACAAAAAATATGTGATTAAATAAATAATATTTATTGTCGAAATAGATAATATATCAAAACTATTTTTTAGCATTGTATTTTTTAGTTATTTATTTTATAGTTTCTTTTATTGATTTTCTATTTTTATTTATAGTTAATTTTAATTATGTAATTTTATATGAAAATTTTAATCAATTATATATCAAATAAATATTAAATTTTTATAATATATTAAATAGTTAACTAATAAGGATAATTATTCATCTAAAACTGAATTTGAGATCAAAATTAATAATATATTAATTAATTAATGATATGAGATCAAAATTAGTTTTATATATATATATATATATTATTCATGTTAAAATAAATTAATTTGAAAATTTCTTAATGTTTTTGTGCTAAATTATAAACTAGGTTCAATTAATGTTGCAGGTTTTCTTGTAAAAATTTATTTTGGAACAAAGATGAAGAAACTGAAGTCCCATATATGCTTAGAGTATTGAATCTATATATTTTATTTTCCAATCAAAATTAAGGTTTCCTTTTAGTGATTGAAACTGTGATGCATCTTTTAAAGGAGAGACAAGTTAACGTGATTTCATAATAAGGTCATCATCATCAATTCTAGAACTTCTTCTAACAAAGGCCGTTGTGCTGATGAAAGGAAATTTATTATTATAATGAAACGCAAGTTGGCATTTGCGTGTGTAATTAACATGAACTAGACAAAGACAAATAAGAATAGTAAAACTTAGCTATAAATCTAATTAATGACTGATTAAATTTCACAAGTCAGTATTCATGGTCAAATAAGGCACAGCATAATTAGGTACAGAACGTTTTAAGCAGAAAACGCTACACTTATTTGCTACATTATACTATAAGCATTCAATAATTAGACTATTATGATATAATATAAATACTCAGATAACTAAATTATTAATTATTTCATATGCTACCAAAGTTTAGCTAAACAACACTTATTTAAAACCATATCTTCAATATTTTACTTCACCAAGTGCAGTTTTAAGAAGATTTATTTGAAGTAAACAAAGACTTCATGACATTATTATAGTTTTGAAAGGAATTAGTTTGTCCATTCCCCACAAAAGGAAGAACAATAATACTTGTAGATCTGAATTATATGATTTGATGGTGGCCATACCAATGGCCTCAAGCATGGACAAAAAGTCAACAATTGATGTCGTCACATAGATTTTTTCTTCTTTTTTTTTATTCTTGGGTCAATTGGTAATTATGAAGAGGGAAATCAATCATGCTAGTTGATTAAAAGAAATATGGGGAAAGAAAAAGAAGAAAAGAAGAAGAAACAAATTAAACACCATAACTTAAATGAAAGGAGATGCAATAACCATTTCCATTACCATAATACATAATCAGGGTTTCCCTTCCAAAGGTACACAAAAGACACCTTAAAAACCAGCAAAGCAGTACTAAAGACACAGGAAATTGAGAATAACGCCAAGAAACAGCAGGAAATGAAATCCCATGAAAGGATTTTCATGGCTGCTTTATTTACAGCAAGCCCTATTATACACTAACCATACCCTTTTTTTTTTTTTTTTTTTTTGGAAAGGGGTCAATCTTTTGGGATTTATTAAAACACCAAGATAAAGTACTGCCCTGTTGGGGTAATGTCCATGCTGCCATTCTCACTTGCAGTCGCATGGATCACAGGTGCAGTTTGCTCCACACTTGCACCCATTTCCACCCTCAGCAACAAGGTTCATCTCTGACCCCTCATAGAACCTGCAAAAATTGTAAGTAAAACTTGTCAATTGAATTTCAATTTTATATTAAAAGAATTAAGAATCTGATTTTGATTTTTTTCCTTTTTTTTTTTTTTCCAAAGAGAGAATTTAGATTAAAATTTTTTTTACATGAAAAATTATTTGTTTTTGCCATACCTCTTTGCAGGTACAACTCCTGCAATAATGGTCTGAGTCTTGGTGCTCTCTCCCAAGTCAGGGTACATGCCACAACTACATGAAACAGGAAATACCAAAATAAAAACAATTAATCAAAGTTAAAATCTTATAACAAAATATTGAAATGAAGTGATTATTACTCAAAAACATATTAATATAAAATTCAGCACATAAAATTCTTTTTTTATATTAAGTTAAATTTAAAAATTTCTCACTGCATTAAGAATATGACTATTATATATTTAACTATATAGTAGGAAAATAGAAATATTTCAAAATAAGAAAATATAGAATGCCTAAAAAATGATATTTTTAAAATATAAATATAAAACTATAAATTTTTTTAAAATATAAAAATGTGACTCAATAAAATTTTTTATGTTGTATAATATTTAATAATTTCATTTACTTTAGTCAGATATATTTTTAGGTTTCAAATAACAAGAAAGAAAAATTTAAACAACAGCACTTTAAAAGATTTACAGGAAAAGAAAATATCTCCCTGTAAATTTTTTTTAAAAAAATTATACCCATTGCAGCCGCTGCCGCACTTGCAGCCGGAGCCACAGCCACAGTTTCCTCCGCAGCAAGACATATTCTGTTGAGGATTTTGAAGAGAGAAAAAGTTGAATTACTTGCTGAATGAATGCGAATGGATAACTTCCCAAACTCTCTTGTGTGTGGTTCTAAGCTTACACGCCATAGCCCCTATTTATAGCGAAGTAGAGGCGAAACACCCTTCATATCTACCGTACACGTGGTTATGTTTGCAGTATATAGCTACGTTGTGATTTCCATCAATGTTTTTAAAAAATTAATTCGCTGATTCATTCTCCATTTTAGTCATTTCATTGGTTTTTTCGATTTAATTTCATAAAATATTTTTAAAAAGATATATAAATAATATTTAAAATTTTAAAAAATAATATAATATATTAAAATAATAAAAAAAATAATATTTAAAATTTTAACTAAAACAATTTAATTAAAATTTTAATTTTGATTGTTTTTATTTTAATTAATATTTAATCAATCAATTGTTTTCAGCTTATAATTTAATCAAATAGTGATCAACTTTTAATTTGATTAGTAAAATTTGAGAAAAACTGATTTCCATATCTCCACGTAAGACCTGACAAATTTTCTTTTTATTCTTTAAGCTTTCATCGTCATTCGTCATAGGAATTAGATAGCAATTGTATAACTTTTTTTTTCCCCACAAAGAAACAGATTAGATATAGTCCGTTGACATGGCAATAGCTTAAACCGGATTACAACTTGTTTGACAAGTGACATATAAGTGACTAGGCATTAATTAACTTGAAAAATTCTTAATAATAGTTTTTGGTGTTAGGATTTGGTTAAAATATCAAATAAATCTCTTAATTTGCTCGAAAATGATAATAAAAAATAAAATAAATTTTTTTATTAAATTTATCCATAAATTTATATTATTTTATCAAAATTACTCTTCATATTATATTATTTTATCATAGAAGTATTTTTTCATCAAAATTATCTCTGATCTTATATTATTTCATTATAAAAATATAAAATATTAGTTGAATAAAATATTAACTTAGAAATGACAAATGAATATGGCGGAAACTATCCTCATCATCTATCGTATTCTCTTGATGGAAAGAATTTTTCTCTTATTTTTGTTTTCACAGAACTTCTAGCCCCACGAAAATTTCTCACAAAACAAATATCTTATTTTTTATTATTTTAAATTATTTTTTGAAAAATATAATTTATTAAATTATAAAATAAAAATTTTTAACAATATTTTTACACATTATTACACTTTTGTTTAACTCATTTCTTTTTATATTTACTACAATTGGATGAACAAACATAATTATTATTCCACGAAAATATTGTTCTTTTGCATTTTTCAATTAACAAAATTTTATTGTCAAACTGAAACTGTATTTTTGAGATTTAGAAAAAACTGTATTTTTATCGAAGTACATTTAAATCTAGTTTTCTTAAATTGTATTTATAATACATGCGTTTTTCTCAACTAATATTTTAGACTTTTATAATGAAATACAAGATTGAGGAAATAATTTTGATGAAAAAGGAATCTTATAATGAAATAATACAAGATCATCCAAAAAGAATCTTATAATGAAATAATACAAGATCATCAAAAAAGAATCTTATAATGAAATAATACAAGATTATGGGTAATTTTGATGAAATAATACAAATTAATAAGTAAATTTGACGAAAAAGTTTATTTTTTCCTTTATTATTACTTTAAGACAAGTTCAAAGATTTATTTGATATTTTAGTCATTAGGATTTAACATGAATTTGTTATGAGATTTAATTTTTATTAAGATAAATATTCTTTACTTGATTAAAAATTACTTTTAAGTGTGATGTAAAATTTTTATTTTTTTGTTAATACTAATTATATATGAATTTATATTGGAACTAATTATATATGACAGGATTAATTAATATCTTATTTTCATTAATATATATCTAAAATATAGTGTAGTATTTTAATGTTAATTTTTTTTTTTTTTTTTTGCAAATCGTTTCATAATCATTTAATTTTTATAGAAGAATAAAAATTAATAATGCATATATCACGTGCAATGGTACAATAACTAATATATATTTGTATTTTATTAAAAGTATGAAAAAAAAATAGAGACAAAGAAATATTTCTAACTTAAAAGAATGATGGATCGTAATATAAATGAAAATGATTAAAAAAAAAAGATAAGAAAGAAAAAAAGAAAATTTTCATAAAGAAGATAAAGTTTCTCTTAAGAAACATTGTATAGCGAAATGTTTCTTAAACACTTTTAAATGAAGTCTTATTAGTTAGCCAATAGATTTTTTGTTATTTTTAAATAGGTTTGTATCTTGGAGCCACATCATTCAGAATTTTTCTAAAGAAAATCTAAAAATTTTTATATATTAATAAAAATAATAAGGTCAATATAATTAATGGATTAAAAAAAGTCTTATTTACCCACTAAACAAAGTGGTCTAAATCATAGTGAACAAAAATCCTTCATTTCTTTAAGATTTTAATGTCCTTTCATTGGAGAAATCAACACAACAATATTATATTATCCAAGAAAACAGACAATGAAATTTCAATTCTTTTTTTTTTTTTTTAAAGAAGAAGTCCTATACATCAACTTTGGTGATATCAAATCCTTGGAAGACCTAATGACAATGATTTACCAATTCATAGAATAATCAACTAAAATATTGAAGAAAATCTCTTAACGAAGCTCAAGAAGGGCATGAATCTTGCAGCTTTTGGAGAGAGATACTTGTATAAATCGACATGATAATGCAATAATTGACATTTTCTATTTGAACGCATCATAAGATTATCTAATATGTCATTATCTATAACTAAAAAAAATTATCTTCCTCTTGTAAGTCCTGCAAGAAATGTTATTGGATAGGTTTTCTTTCCTGTAGTTTACTATCTTTTTAATGCAGCTACTATTTGTCTTAGGTGACCCAAATATAAAACACTAGGGTAATTAATTTTAATGATCACCTAATTATAGGTCAAATTTTATTATAATCATTTAAAATGAATTTTATGCAATTCAGTCACTAAAATATTATTTCAGGAAAATTGATAATTTTTTATAATTGAAATGTCAGGTATAAAAACTTTTAAATGGATAAAAGACTAATTTGACTTCTAAACTTTTTTAAGAAGTTCAAGTAAATTCAAATTAACCTTTTAGTTAATTCAACACTTAAAATAGAGTTAATTTAACACTTAAAATTGAATTCAATCTATTTTCAAATTCAAAATTAGGTGTTAAATTAACTGAAAAAAGTTAATTTGAGTTCATTTAAACTTTTTGAAAAGGTTTATGGCCCAAATTGGCACTTATTCATTTAAAAAAAAAAAATTCACATAACATTTCAACTACTAAAAATTTTCAATTCTTTTAGAGTAAGTGAATTGAAATAAAAAAAAAATAGTATTTTTGTGACTTAATTTCATAAAATTGATTTTAAGTGACTATAACAGAATTTGACCTATAATTAAGTCACCATTGATATTAATTATCCTAAAACATTGAATAAGAGAGTTTACATTTTTTTTTTTAGTTGTTTGGATTCTATTCTTAAAATCAGCAATTTAGAGATAACAAATCTCTTTATATGTGTTGGACCAATGTGGAGAGTAATCACTCAAAAAAATTAATCAAATGTTAATATTAAAAAGTAATAAAATATTAATCCGATATCATTCAATTTTTTAAAGAAAAATTAATAAAGAGGTCACAATGTGCAAGCTTCATACAATTTTTTTTTTTTTTCATTCTTTTAACTTTCAATTCACATAAAAATAATTTCAGTTCTATATCAAGAAAATTGTGGCAATATTATTCACTTAGTTTTAATTTGGGTCATCTAATTTTATGAAAAATAATTTTAAACCATAATAGCACTTTATTGCAATAAAATAAATTTTTTCATGCGAATAATTACTAGCGAGAAAAATAATGAGCCGTATTAATTTCTTTCTAGCTTGTTTTAATTAATTTTAGTTTAGAGCTATCACTGATTGGTCACATATAGTTTTTTTTAAAAAAATTTTTTTTACTAAGATTTAATAAAGTGATATATCCTATATGAATAATTTCTCCTTTTATGGATATTTTCTCTTTCATAAATATATATATTTTTTAATTTTTTTAGTTGAGGTTGGTATCTATTACTTTTAGAATACTATTAATTTACTTTATAAGATAAATATAATTTTTAAGATGCTTTAATAATTTTAATAAAAAATTGTGTTTAGAAATCCTAAGACATTAAAATAATTTAGAAATTATACAGAAAAATTCTAAAATAGTGATTTAAAATATTCACACTATTAAACTTTATTTGCCTGGAGGGAAGTAAAGAAAAATATAAAAGAAAATAAAGGCAATTAAATTTATTTTATTATTGTTATATTTGTTTAAATCTAAAGTCATATTTATATTTTAATTATTTATTATTTTGTTTCAAGAGTTGCATGTTTTAGAAAATTTCTTATATAAATAGTTGTGACTTTAGGAGAATTGTGACTCTTAAAAGAGTTGACTTTTAGGAGAGTTATGACTCTTAGGAAAATTGTGACTCTTAGAAAAATATGTGTCCATTTATAAAAATGGTATCCTTTTGTGAAATGTTATGTCTATTTATGAAGGGTTATGTCCTTTAATCACTAACTCTATATATAAATGAGTTTATTGTTAGTGTTGATATAATAATAGAAAAACTATTTACAAGTTAGAAATCTCTTTTCTACCAACAACAAAATATCAAAAACATAAATTTTATTCCTAATAAATTCTTTTCACTATTTGCTAATCATAAAGAATTTAAATAAAAAATACTAATTTACTTTATAAGATAAACATAATTTTTAAGATGCTTTAATAATTTTAATAAAAAATTGCTTTTAAAAAAATACTAAGACATTAAAATAATTTAGAAATTGTGCAAAAAAAAATTTAAAATAGTGATTTAGAATATTCACACTATTATACTTTATTTGTTTGGAGGAAAGTAAAGAAAAGTATAAAAGAAAATAAAGGTAATTAAGTTTATTTTATTATTGTAATATATGTTTAAATATAAAGTCATATTTATATTTTAATTATTTGTTATTTTGTTTCAAGAGTTGCATCTTTTAGAAATGTCTTATCTAAATAGTTGTGATTTTTAGGAGAGTTGTAACTCTTAAAAGAGTTATGACTTCTAGGAGAGTTGTGACTCTTAGAAAAATATGTGTCCATTTATAAAGGATTTAATCCATTTATGAAAAGGTTATGTCTATTTATGAAGGGTTATATCCTTTAATCACTAACTCTCTATATGAATGAGTTTGTTGTTAGTGTTGATATAATAATAGAAAAGCCATTTACAAGTTAGAAATATCTTTCCTACCAACAACAAAAGATCAAAAACAAAAATTTTATTCTTAATAAATTCTTTTCACTATTTGCTAATTGCAAAGGATTTAAAAACTTGTCATATCCACTAAAATAATTTGTAAGAAATCTTTATAGCAAAATTTGGGAAGGAGTAAAAGCAAATTTTGCTTTAAAGAAGGCAATCATCGATTGTGTTTCAAGCCTAAATTAGGAGAGTTGTGACTCTTAAAAAAATATATGAAGGATTGTATCATTTTGGAAACATTATGTTTATTTATGAAGGGTTATATCCCTTTATTGTTAGTGTTGATATAATAATAGAAAAATCATTTGCAAATTAGAAATATGTTTCCTACCAACAACAAAAGATCGAAAACACAAATTTTATTCCCAATAAATTCTTTTCACTATTTGTTGATTACAAAAAATTTAAAGACTTGTCATATCCACTAAAGCAATTTGCAAGAAATTCTTGTAGTAAAATTTGGGAAGAAGTTGAAGTAAATTTCGCTTATAGAAAAAACAATCATCGATCATGTTTCAAGTGTAAATTAAGTGTTTATCTATATTTCTTTTAATTTTTATTATTACATATATTTATATTATGTTAATAATTCTTGATATTGTAATTTTTTTTTCCACATCAATAATATTTATTTTTTTTCAACATTTCTTTGTTTGGATAGAAAAAATATAACAAAAAAGAAAAAAATATTGCTAAAAAAGAAAAAAAAATAAGGGAAGATGAAAATTTTCACTTATGCTTTAAAATTAACGAATATTTTCACTACTTTGGAAAGAAACTAAGGGAAATAAAAGTTAACAAATATGAGAAATTTGAAGTTATGAAAATATCCTTACTTGTTTTATATCATCTATATTCATAATAATGAGGTAAAAAAATAAATTCATACTTTATAATCATATTTCTCTTCATGAAATAATAGAAAAATTAAAATTTTTTTATTTAATTTCTTTTATTTTCTTTTGTGCAATTAGTGCATCAAACAAAGAATTATATAAAGTAGTAATATCTTTTTTTTTTTAAAAAAAATAGTAATTTCGTCGATTACAAATGCTATATGACCTTTTTATTATACCCATGCCCCTTCATAAGCATGCATTTAGGAATCGCCAAGAAGGGAAATAATTATACAAGCATGCATTTAGGAATCCCCAATGAGGAAAATAACTATGCAATTCATCGTGATTCCAATATTATATTGTATGATTATAATAATAAATTTAAAATTTATTTTAGTAAATAATTAATTAATTAGTTGAATAATAAAAAAATAATATATATTTTATTATTATTTTATAATATGGCAAAGGCAAGGAAATACATATAGAGAGGGATAGCTAGAGTACAATTATTCAGTTGGAAGGGTAAATGGCCAAGGCCCACATGCAAATATCAGACACTTTTTGGTGAGGGAATCCACTATTTGTTCCCCATCACTTTTACTGCAAAAGAGTGGTGCTTGTGATCTTTCCTTGATGTTTCCCTACCAGTACCATTCCTTTAATCAATACCAATCTTTTTTTTTTTTTTTCTTCCCAAACAATGTCTTTCTCTTTTCTTTTTCATTGAGCCCTTCTTTTTTATTTTTTTTATTTTTTTCGCAATCCATGTCTTTTGGATGCTATAGGTCAAGTATACCAAAATATAGCTTAAGTTAAACTATGAAATATGACAGCCTAGAGCTTTCATGGATAGCATAAAATTCCACTTAGGTGGGCCTTGAATTTCATGTATCCTTTGATTGTGGTGTTTGCTTTATTCTCTTCAAATTCGACATCTTGTCAACCTTTTTTTTTTTTTTTTCCCTATTACAAGAGGGATGATTTGTTCTTCCCCTTTCTTTTTTCATTCTTAATTACAAAATTTATACTCTAATTGTAGCTTGTTCCCACTTTCTTTAGAAATATGAGAGTTCAAATGCATCACTAACTACTATTGCTTCTGATCTCCAACAGGTGCATTTATATGGAAGATGGGATCATTCATGTCTTTGATCGAAGCTCAGTGATTTAGGCCATATGTTAATGATGAAACCCAAAGTTGATGATTCCCTTGCTTGCATTTGTTTGCAATTCACCAGCTTGCAGAGCCCACTAAGGACCACCAACCAGAAAAAAAGTGCACGATAGGTCAAGAGAGTTGCATCAATTGGATTTGGTCTTCATTTTTTCCGCAATATGAATCTTTACACCCTAGAAAGTGAGCACATAAGTAGAGACAATTCACAAGCTATTTGAGATTGGTTCGGAAATATTCAAAATTGGCTTGATGTTAATATAATTGAGCTGGTATTTGAGCTACTCTAACAGGTTGATGGATCAAATTAAAGTATAAAAAACAACATATTTAAAAAGTTTGCGACTTTAATTGAGTTTTTAATAATTTAATAACTTTATTTTTATATTCAATATATTTATATAACTATTCAAATTGAAAGTAATCAATCTAAAATATAAGCATTATTTGAATTAAAATTTAAAGTAATAAAATTTTTATATAAAAAATCAAATCTACTAGCGCTAAAATATTTTTATATATGTCAACTCCACTCCACTCCATCTCCTTCTTATAACTACTTGGCTCGAACAGAGCTAACAAAATAATGAGCTAGCATTTTAATTTTGCAGTCTGAAGATGATTGAAGTTCCATAGTCCCATATCATTCATTATTGGAACATTAAGAAGAGGATAAAATATTAATAAAGCATATCTTCAATTTCTTGGCAAATATAAGGACCCCCCATCAAGCATCCCTTCTAAGGATTGCACCTGCATCGGCTGGCGGCAGACCAACACGACAAAGAAAACCAACGACGCGACTGTGTTGAGCCTCGGGATAAGTTCGTTCCAACTGCCAAACCACAATTGGGAGTTGGGCCAGACTCCGGCATGTCTAACAATCATGCATATCCATTGTCGTCAAGCATGGTTAATAATTTGATTCAGTGAATTTGCGATCACACCAAGCTCCATCGGATGCAAAACAGCATTAAGAACTATTTCTGAAAGAAACCAAATTGTAAACAAGAACTTAAATATGCTAGAGACGCTTATAATTCAAATGCAAGAAATCATTCTTTAGACACTCCACCTTCCTAACTAGTTAAACTTGACGCAGCCAGACCTGCATTTGTTACAACAGCATACTGAGAATACCGAGCTAGTAGGAGGTAGTGTCAAACACTGAATGGTAATTAGATATAAAGGGCATGTTAACAGGGAACATAAATCCGACAGAGGTACATGTCAGAATTACGGCTTATATAATTTCAACTAAAAAATTTTACAATGAAAAAGCGTCGTTGCAATAAACCCTTCAATTGCACCTCTGTATCCACTATGTTACAGCAACATAATTCCAGCGATTCCCATGCTAGTTGTTCCAGGTGCCATTTGATTGAAAGTCACTAAGCTGGGCATAAATTTCTTATAATTTACCTGTCAATTGTAACATGAGCAAGCTACTTCATCCAAACTGAGGCTCTGTAATTTTCCACTATCCATTAATATCCTAAGACCATTTTTAAGTTCTGGTACCCCTTCCTCCAAGACAGCACATACTGGATATATTGGAACACCTTGCACTCCTCTTTTCAATTCTTCGTACACTTCTTCAGCCCCTGCCTCATCAATTTTATTGGCCACCACTAAGGAGGACTAATCAGACAGGCCTTCTTGATGGTGCTCAAGCTCTAAGATTAAATCTTTCAACTGTTCCCATGGCTGAAGTCCTTTTCTACCATCTAATCCAGAAACCAACTCTACCACATATGCCTAAACCTTAGTACACTCTGTGCATTAAGAAAGCATGTTGAAGTCCACAATTCTCATGAGCACCCTTTATGAGTCCTGGAATGTCGGCCACTGTGATTGAGAAGTTTTCGAATTTCAATTTCCCTAAATTCGGTCTAAGAGTTGTGAAGGCGTAATGGCCTACCCTAGGTTTTGCCCTCAATAAAGCTCTGAGAAGAGTACCTTTACCTGCATTTGGCATCCCAACAAGGCCCACATCAGCAATGCTTTTCAATTCCAAGATAAGAACAGCCTCAGAGCCAGGCAAACCAAGGCTTACAGAGGGCTGATCCTCTCTGGACATCTCAGGATCAAAAGCATTATTATCCTTACTGACTCCAGGCAATGTTGTCAAAATCGTGAGTTGAATCGTATGATTTTACGAGGCAAACTCATGTGAACGAGTTAAGGCGTATATAAAATCAAAGAATTTGGTGCAAAATCGGGATGAAATCTAGTGTTGACTCGTGAACTCGGTAAAATCGCAATTTTCTTCACATTGTTACTGAGTCCAGTTGACTAACAAAAGTGAGGCGTTTTGTTGATTAAGGCAGAAAACATAAAAGAGAAAGTGAGGCGTTTTGACTCTAATAAAGTAGAAAACATAAAGCAGTGACAGTGAGAAACAGATTGGAGAATTTTTTTAGGGATTTCCTTCTTCGATTTGGGGCCTTGTTTCTCTTGTTCCTTCTTCGATTTGGGGCCTTGTTTCTTCGATCACGGTATGTATATATTTCTCTTGTTCCTCGCCTGCCTTGTTTTGTCTGCTGCAGATCACGACATGCATATCTCACAGTATGCATTTTCCTTTGTTTACTGTCCACTTCTATTTCTATCACCATCCGACCATATTGTATCATCCATTTTAGCGCTTCACGTTATGCCACTGCTTCCATGCATTCCACACTTGCATACCTAGACACCAGGCCAGACATAGCAGCAATAACATTACCATCGTGAGCTCTTATCACAGCACCCACTGCTGGCCGACACTCCCTAGAATCCATAGCCGCATTTGCTAATGATAAATTGCAGATCAAGTTGGAAACCTTTGTGGGTTTTCCAAAAATAGTTGAATTTCAGTAGCAGAGTAGAATTTTCGATGGTTGTGGATGGTTGTGTAGGTTTAACTTTTTGTATTTTGGGAGACTTGTTTGAGGAGTTGTGGAGGAGAATTGTTGTGTGGTCATTTTCTTCTGCATGTATGCAAATTTCTCCCTAGAACTCTGTCAAATCTGAAGGGTATAGCTAGAAAAGTCAAATTCACAGAACAAGAAAAGATGATGTATAGAGTGTATCCACCATGAATTTTGCAGAAAAAAGTATACATGGGAGGATTATATGAATTAAAAAGCAAAATAATACTGATAATTACATATGTAAGAGGGATCTTGAGAGTGAGAGGCTGTGAAATTTTGCAGGATTAACTTTCCTTCTGCCTTGAAATTGAGTTTTTGTATTTTCTCGAATTCATATCACAATTCTAATTTCCATGTTTTCATGGAAAAAACAAGGTCCTATTCTTATATACCTTGAAACATTTTTCTTGTCATTATTAGAACTCCTTTGTGCCAGAATTTTCCTGCCAATATGAGGGTTGGAAATGCTTCATTGGACTTAGCTTTGTCTTAGAACTTAATCCAATGGGAAAATATGTACATCAAAGTGATTTCTTAGAGCACTATTTCAAGTCAACTCTAATGTGGTTTAAGAATTCCTGAAAGTTGTTGTCGTCTTGGGTTTGCGTCAGAGTAAAGATGACAGTTGGAAGAATTATGATGGGGAAAACCATAATAAATTCTACATGATCTCTGGTTGCTGGAAAGGCCAAGGAAGGAAAGAAACTTTCACAGGATACAACTAACTTTCCACCTGGAATTATTGTAAGATGCCTAGTCTCTCGTGATCTTTTTCTGTTTCCAAAGGGCATGCCTAGTCTCATGTACAACTCTGTCACATAAATGAGTTTAAATTCAGATCTTTAGGAAATTAAAATAGATGAAAAATATAAAAGAACTATGAATAGATATTAGGAGAATACTGTTCTATTTGGGGGTATCTATGTCTTTAATTATTTGGGGTGTTTACTTCATGAAAAATTAAATTTAAATAATTAATTTAATTTCTTAAAATTTGATTTGTGTAAAGACATAGATACCCCCAAATATAATTTTCTTATATATGTGCAAAAATCACTAGTTCTTTTTCTTATGTAATCAAATTTAATATATATACATGTATAAATTTTAACACAATCTATGCACTTTGATTAACTTTTTCTTATATTTTTCATAAGTTTATCATAAAAGAAATAAATAAACAAGACTAGATATTTGTTTGTGCACCACCTGTTTTTTAATTTGTGCAAATATGAAGAAATTTGAAGCAAACTTATCTATATTTGTGCACCACAATATGAAGAATATGAGCAAATACCTGTTTCTAATTAAATTCTTGCTTTGTTAACTAAATATTTGGATTGGACAATCTGATTTTTATGCATTATTATTAAGAGAGTGACTAAATTATTTTTATTTTTTTCTTTACCAGTTATTGAATTCGAGATGTCTACTTCTAATTCTTCAAAGGCTGTGACTAAAAGAAAAAATGGAACTGAAAATAGATCAGATTTGGGGTAGCAATATGACATAGATGTGGATAAAAACTCAAAGAAAGTTCAATGTAAATTTTGCGATAAAATTTTCACTGAAAGGATTTTTCGATTCAAGTATCATTTAGTTTGTACCTGAAAAATGTAGACTCTTGTAAAAGTGTACCAAACGAGATTAAGAAACAAATGATTACTCTTTTAGTCAAAAATGAAGAATTAGTAGAGAAAAAAAGAAATTAATTTTATAACATCGATAAGTTAGGAGATGATGAAAATGAGGTACCACAAATTATGTCAAAGTATAAAGGAAAAAGTACTATAAATTCTTTTGTGAAGAAAGGGAATAATATGGTTGGAAGTACTCAAACAACTATCAATCAATTGATGAAAAAGGAATTGAGAGAAGAAGAAGAATGTCAACAAATTACTTATTTTTTCCATGTTTGTATAATTTCTTTTAATTATGTGAAAAATCCTGAATTTGTAAAAATGGTTGAATTGATTGAGAAATATGGTTGTGGATTGAAACCTCCATCTTACCATGAAATCATGAAGAAGTACTTGAAGAAGAAATTAACAGTGACTATGGAATTGCTTGAGGAGTATAAATCTGAATGGAAAAAAACCAGTTGCACTGTTATATCAGATGGATGGACAGATAAAAAGAGGTATTCTATTTGCAATTTTTTAGTGACTAGTCCGAAGGGAACCATTTTCTTGACATCAATTGATACATCTGACATCTCTAAAACTGCTGAAAAAGTTTTTAAGATGTTAGATGACCTTGTAGAGAATGTTGGAGAGGAAAATGTTATTCAGGTAGTTACAGATAATGCTGTTAATTACAAAGCAGCAGGGGATAAGCTAATGGAGAAAAAAACAAGGTTTTATTAGACTCCTTGTGTCGCTCACTGTATTGATTTGATCTTAGAGGACTTTGAAAAGAAACTAAAGGTCCACAATGCAACAATCTCAAAAGCACGAAAGATCACAACTTATATTTATTCAAGGACCCTTCTTATTTCCATGTTAAGGCACTTCACAAAGAACAAAGATTTGATTAGGTCTGGTGCAACTCGTTTTGCTACTGCTTATTTGACTCTAGCGTGTCTAAGTGAACACAAATGTGCATTGATGACAATGTTTACTTTCAAGTAATGGAAGTGTAGTAAATTTGTCACTTCAAATGATGGGAAACAAGTTCAACAAATGGTCATGGATAGTAAATTTTGGAAAAATGTGGTTACTTGCCTTAAGACAGCATGCCCCCTTATTAAAGTGCTTCGATTGGTTGATTCAAATGAGACACCATCTATAAGTTTCATTTATGAAGAAATAACTTGTGCTAGAGAGAAAATCAATGACAATTTTGACAATGTCAAAAAAAAAAAAAGTGTTTAACTATAATCTATGTATTTAAATTGCTTGTTTTGTTTTTTGCAATTATTCTTCATCATTTTAAATTTATGTTGCCTTTAACAAATATTAGTTGAGCATTTTATTTTTATTTTTCTAGTTATGAAGATATATTGAACATTATGGATCAGAGATGGAAACTTCAGCTCCATAGAGCATTGCATGCTGCAACTTACTACTTAAATCCTAGATACCATTACACTCTCAATTTTAAAGTCAAAGATGAGATCAAAATTGGGTTATATAAATGCTTAAAGAAGATGGTTCCTGATCCAAAAAAAAGATGTGAGGTGGACATGCAACTTGAAAGCTTCAAGGATGCAAAAGACTTATTTGGGATTAAAGTGCTAAGCTAGCAAGGGACAAAAAGACACCAGCAAAGTGGTGGGACTCTTATGGAGATGAGTGTCCCGAGTTACAAAAATTTGCTATTCGAGTATTAAGCTTGACTTGTAGTTCTTCTGGACGTGAGAGAAATTGGAGTGCATTCGGGTAGGTAATAAATAAATTTTTTATTATCTTTTTTCCCTTTCTTTATTTGTTCTTTTTTGAAGTTGCTTACAAAAGTTTATGTAACTTATTATACAGGTTCACATTAAGAGAAGAAATCTTTTATATCAAAATAAAATGAATGACTTGGTATTTGTGATGTACAACTTGAAGTTGAAGGATAGACAGGCTAAAAAGGATAATCGTTTGTGACTTCGAAGATTTATCTTCTGATGATGAGTGGATAACTGAGGAACCTAATCTTGATGTTTCAAGAAATGAAGATTGGTTAGGTATTTTGGATGGTGAAATAGGAAATGATGAAAGTGATAATTTAGAAATTCATGAAGATGGAGATGATATTAATGCTACTGGTGATGAAAATGAGCAATCATTGGAGACTCCAACAGATGTGGAATTCATCACCAATGATGTCATTATTAATTATACTAATTGAGAAAATACTAATAATGAGTCTTTTGATGACAATGAATTTGAAGATGATGAAGATGAAAATAGCAACGATGTTGATGTTGATGCAGATAAAGATGAAGGAGTTGATTTAAATAAGAATGCTGATGACTTTTTTTAAATGTTATATTTTATTTCATATAGTATTTATTTGTATATTTTGTATTATTAACTTAAATTTGTAATGTATTTGAACTAATTTCTTTTAGGTATTTTAATATTAAGATGTGGAAATATGAACTTGAATTTCTTTATGAACATGTTCTCTTATAATCTTCTTAATATAATTATACGTGTATAAAATTTAAAAAATATCTTATTTATATTTTTATATATGTATAATTATATTTTAAATGGTATTTTATTATGTTGTAAAATCTTACGATTTTACGATTCCGATTATAGGATCATCTACTGATTTTAGGGTAAAAAAGCGAGTTTGACAACCTTGACTCCAGGCTTAGCCTTCTTTGAAACATATGAAGACACATTACCCAAACCACCTTCCCTGCAACAAGCAAAAATTATTTGCTGACCTGGTTTTGTTATTCTGCAACATTATACTGTATGTGTTCCACATCTACTGATTCTGCTTGAGCGGCTTTTGTGGTCACCAACTCCTCTGCAGATACTTGACCTTGAATTATGAGGCACTAGTACTATCCAATGACTCAATTTCCTCTGTCATGCCAGTGTTCTAAGAGACAAACTGCTGTTTGGATTCGGAGTATCAACAGTGCCTGTAAGTTTCCAGGGGTCCAAGTCTATCAAGGAACAATTTTGTTTAACTGTGGATGGAAGTTCACCCTTTAAAAGATGAATTACAGTGCCAACAGGTACTTGGACAACCTACTAGACAAAACAGTTTCTCAATGAACAACTGCACAGTAACTGTTAGATAAACTGCCATACAATGGACAGCATCACAAAGACTTGCAGTTTAATGAAAACTTAAAAATAAAACCTTATCTTTCCTCCTAGTTCCTATCATACTCTTTGAAGCTCCGTGACCCCCTTTGCTGCATTCTGCAGGACACAAATAGAACTTGGTTCTCGTAATGCAACAATAGTGTTTAAAAATAATACACATAGGATAAGGTATGAACTCCATACAACATGATGATGCAAACCGCTGAAGTCCCAGACAGAAGGTGAACACTCTAAAATCACATCACCACCTCTTCCACCATTTCCACCTACATGAATGAATACAGACATTAAACAGAGTACCACCAAAAACATCCTCTACAAATTTCAATCAAATCAAATGACGGTCATCATTAGCAATAATCAACCATTTGAGCAATATGAAAATAAATTACACTGAAAAGAAAATTTTGAAAACACAGCAGCATAAAGCTGGAGAAACTACACAATTGATGATTAAAAGAATCTATGAGTATTATGTAGAAACTTGGCCAAATAGCATAACACATCATCTTACAAATCAATGATTATAGAAATTGAATTATGACATAACTACCATCAGGTCTGCTGCGGCAATCATGTCGACTACGGCGAAAGCTGGAACAAACATTGCTGCCATCACCTCCCTTAGCATTCAGCATAAACTTATTTCTCATTCCAGTTTTCCATAAAAAGCACCCAAAATGCCATTACTAAGAATGACAAGTAGAAGTCGAGAAAGAATTATATACATAGCATTAAGTGAAAGGGGTTGGCTAACAAAAATTGAATAAATAAGAAAGAAATGGTGGAATGGAAGACCTGCAAAGGGGCAGAAAGAAATGGTGGAATGGAAGACCTGCAAAGGGGCAGACTTTGCTTTTGTGCGAGGAGTGTCTGAACAAGAGAACAAAGATGAAAAAATCCACGGAGATTTGCAGGGTTTTCTTATGACCTCTAAGTGGCAAAAGGGTTTTGCATGATGTAGCCACATCAGTCTATTTCATGTCTAGTTGTCCTTTAAATCCTGCTTAAAATTCAATGAACCCACAGTTTATTGATCTTTCTGTGCATGGCAGGAACCTACAGAAAGAAAGGGCTCAGATTCTGAACCAGTAACATAGACAATCCAAAGCATTGTAAAACCAAAACATAATGCAGATGGTTTTGAAATAAAGGTACTTGCAGAATACTGAAGATTGGCCATACATCAGTCCACCAAAGAAAAGGAGCTTCACAGCTCTTTAGAGCTAGACAACCAACAAAACAAAAGCGACCATCTTTGTCATTTGACCAAAAGATCCCATCCAATAACAACAAAAATCCCTAAATTATGATTGTTCTAGATAATCGCCAAAAACACAAATAAAATCACTATTAATACTTACCAAAAAATTGCTAAACAATCAGCAAATGCTTTAGTAAGCCCAAGAAATCTCTCCCATATTTTGGCAACCCAATAAATGATAGATTACAGCATGAGACACTGAGATAAAAAGGGAATATTAATAATTCATAAACCAGAAATATAAAAAACCTACAGAAAACAGACCCTTAAAACATCAATCAAATCAATTAACAACTTAACAAGAAAATTGAGTTTTATATTGGGAGGGGGAGAGGGGGATCGAATCCGCTACCTTATGGAATGAACAGGTGGCTTTGTAGTCACCAAGCTACTCGGAATGGAGTTAAAAAATGTGGATTTACTGCTGGTCATGGTTCTGTTTGGTTGAGTTTAGGATATACTTCTGTTTACAATTTGGTAAATTATGAAAACAAAAAACACAAAAAAGAAAAAGTGATGAATGTGGCTTATCATATAAATATACTTATATTAATATTCATGGAACAAAAGTTTTATTTAGGTTCTCCTACGCGCTCTCAAGACTGTAAAACAAGAATTTTTTTAGCTGTTGTTCATGTCATGGTTGCCATAAAATAGTTAGACAGATTTTCTCACATTGCTATTGGATTTTATTTTTCTTATTATCATTTTTTTCCTTGATCTATTGTAATTTACTTGAGTTAGAATGTTTCAGATGTTAAATACACTTAAGCACTCATTTTCTTATTTTCATTCATTTTAATCTTACTTCTACTTCACTCAGAAAAATGCTTATGGAGCCCTATCTACTGAGAATTTCTCTCTCTGCTTTTGACTTGTTTGTTATTTGTTATCTTACAAAGATTTTTTTTTTTTTTATGAAAATAAAATAGAATAAATAGCACAAGAAACCAGAAACATTTTAAAATGCATCCATCTTCAATCATCAACTTTTAAATTCAATTCAAGTACCATGAACATAAGTCAACACTACAAGGGGAGGAAGAAAAAGAAAATAAAAAGTCTCACACCAAACTTAATGTTCTTCACCAAATCCCATGTCCTAAACACGAAAACTAGCCAAACCACATAAATCATTGCCAATCACATTGAGAAGCTCCCCTTCATTGTCTCTTGCATGCCTCCACTTCATTCAACACTTGACAATCTAATTACCTATAAAAGTCACCTGATTACGACCCTCTGGTAAACACCTCGCCAATGTTCTATCAACTGCCAAACCCATAAACAATCTTAAACAAACCATTCTCTGCTTCTTATTAACATAATAGTATATGCACTCAAAGGAAGTAATATGCTCTAATTTCTATTAACAAGACTTGGAAATACTACACCCTTTTGGCACTAAATGTTCATCATCCACCCAATTACATTGTCCACAAACTCCTAAACATTTCACTCAGACAAATGATCAAACATTTTAACCACATAATGCAAACATGAAGATGTCATAAGGAAAGACGCACTAATAATGGTAGCAGCATAGAAAGATAGAAGCCCAAAGAGCATACAAGGTTGTTAGTTGTTACCTTAATGGTGCCGGAGCTTCGCTTATTCGGCAGTCAACGGAGAGTGAATGAGATAGGAGAGAGCTACTGTGAGCCCCAAAGGGATTGAGAAGCTCAAAAAGCAGGTTTAACACAAAAATCAGGTTTCCAAGATGTTGGTAAATCATCAATAAGGACGTACCGAAGTCTATCATCTAATGGTTATATATACCTTGTAATTGATTAATGAGAAGGGTAAAATTGAAAATATTTATTAAATCTATAGATTGTAGTTATTGAACCAAATATGAGTGTAAGTGATATTAAATCATAAATTTATTGATTTTATACTCTAATCTAAATAATGAAATTCTCATAATTCATGAATTTAAAATCTATTAATTTAATAAAATTCAAAGATTGTTGAATCCATCAATTCAAACAAAACCTTATTGTTATATATAATAATAATAATAAAAGATGGTAATTTGTGCAATGTGTGCATATTTTATTTAATATTTTTATTGATTTTAAAATATTTATATTTTATTATTAATTTTTAAAATATAAATTAAATAATTTATTAATTGATCTTGATTATTTAAATTTATTAGTGTAATTTTAGTATTTTTTAGATTTAATCTTATTATAAATAAATTTATTTTTAAAAAGAAATTTTAGATAATGTATAAGTATTTTAAAAATAATTATTGATAAAATTATTTTTAATGAAAGCTTTAAATGATGTAATTATGTATATCTTTATATAAAAATAATAGATACTTATTATATTTATGCAAGAAAAAAGATATGAATTATTATAATAACAATAAATAGTTAAAATATTAAACATATTGAAGGATTTTTCTTAAGAAATTAGATAAACAATTAATTAATATTAATAAATATGAATACTTAATTAAGAAGTGATTTAACATTGTAAAAGTGATTCAATGAGTAATTAAACATTGTAAAAGTGAATTAATACTCAGAAATTAACATTAATACTCAAAAATTCATAAAAAAAAAAAAGGATAAAGAAAAAGTTTTAAAGGGTGCCATATATCATGTTGTGATTAAAAATTTTGGAAATACTTAACGCTTTATTCTATAAGATTTGAACAATGGTATGGTGTTGCCTATAGATGGTGGCAAGCGGCGGATGTGGGCGTGAGTCTAGGGAAGGAGATTAGATTAGAAGGAATGTTGGTATAAAGACTCACAGGGAATTGTGGGAATTATTAGAAATTTTTGGTTTAGAGAATTAGGAATTAGAGGTATTTTAATTTTAGTTTAATACTGCCTATAGTGGTTTTTTTTTGTCAGAAAATAATTTTAAAAATTGAGAAAACAATGGCACATTAATAATTTTGAATGATATTTGTCCATTTGCCTCAAATTTATTACTGGCGTAATAGGACAACTCCATGTCACCAAAAATTTCAGAACCCATAAATATAAAAACTTGAAATTATAGAGTTTTTTGTTTGTCTTTAACTTCTGATTTTTTGTCATATTATACTATTTAATCCTTAATTTTTAAATATTATATTAAAACACTCTATTTTAATTTTGTCAGACTCTATTAAAATTTTTATTCAATTAATATAAAAATTTTACATCAATAAAAATTTCATATCACTCTTGATTTTCATTTTAATTTTCACTTGTCACTCTTATAACCTTTTCTCTCTCTGCCTTATGACCTAAATAAGAGACTTGAAGAATCAAAGAAAAATAATACAAAAAATAAAAGCCACAAAAAAATAAATAAAAAAGTTTGCTTACTTGAATTAACAACTGCAACAAAGAAAATTTATCTATAAGACTCCAAAATTACATCTTTCATCTTTACCATAAAATAACAACATAGTATAACATAACAAGTTTACATTCAAAACCTCAAACACAATTGCTAAAAGTCATAAATCCCTAATAATATTTTTACGTAAGAAATCAAAGAGAGGTACTAATTTGATTTAGGAATGAGGGATTAACAAGCTACATTAAGCTTGGTGTTTCAAAGTGGAGATTTGTCCACATCAAAGCAGAGTGTTGGCCTTTATGTACTAAGAAAAGAGTCGAATTAGTGAGAAATTTAAAAATTGTAGGAAACACAAATAAAAAAATTATGAAGGAAAGGGATAGAGAAAAATCAACACAGAAGATTTATAGTGGTTTGAGTATTAACTAATCATGCATCCACTCTCTAATTCACCAATTAGGTATTTCACTAACTCACTAGTGTTTTTACAAGCTCACGTACAACTTAGTGTTTAAGCTCACATTCAACCTTAATTACACTAAATGTTTATGGCTAACACAAAACCTTACAAAAGTTTTACACACTTAAGGCTCACTCTAAAATGCAAAACCCAGTGTGGAAGGCTTATACTTAACCACTTACAAGTAATGAATAATCTCAACAAATGAAGTCCATAAGTAATTAATAGAGAGGCATGAGAAATCAAATTACAAGAGTTTGAGCATAATAAATGTTAGTTCTCTTACATTCAAAGCTTTTGGTAAAGTATTTATAGATTTTAACCACCAAAGACCTATTGTTAAGGAAACTACGTGCAAATCTTTAAGATTTGGTAGATAATTTTGCATTTAATGCTTGCTAGAACATTTTCGCAGTCGAGATCTTTGAATCACGATCATGATTAACTTTTCGTACTAAGAATTACCCCTTCGCAATTGCGACTTTAACTTGTGTTTAATGGCTAGTAACATGTGGCATTTTATCATTAGTTCTTTAGAAACTAGCCATTGGAATACTCCATTTGGTTTAGCGGTCTTGGTCGTGATATGTGGGTTGTGATTGCAATCTAGAATTGCGTTGGATTAGGGGATCGAGATTCTCACTGCCAACGGGCCTAAATGTTTTTGGTTTAGTCTTAAAGCGTAGTCATGATTTGCAATCTTTAAAATGCCTAACGACTCCTTGGACACATGGCATAAGTCAACTGGCTTCGCAGGTGACCATTGGAACCCCTTTTTGAAGACGTTTGAACTTCGTAGTCACGACCTAGACATGACTCAAACCGCGAATTTGATTGGAGGTTTTGGTTTCATTTTAAAGCTTGATAGCGGTCATAATTGGCTAAATAGAGATCATGACTCAGTTCTTGACCACGATCCTTCTGTTATGGGTGTGATTTATAGGCTGAATTTTAGACTTGGAGATTTCTCACTTTCATTTGACTTTCTAATTTATTCTTATCTTTTTTTCTATAAAAACAACACTTAATTCAATCATTAGTACCTTTCAATCTATGTTGTCAAGATCAAAAATATAGTTTGACCAAGGTTTGACCACCTAGGTCTAACAATCTCCCCTTTCAATTTTGATAACCTAGATTGAAATTGCAAAGCATACTTTATCTAACATATATATCCTTACAGAATTTAAGTGTTTGAAAGTCAAAATGAAGTTGGAAACAAGTATCCTTAAGAATGCATATAACTAAAAAACAATTAGGTGATGGATTTTAGATATCTTAAAATTGCTCCTCTTCAATCAATGCACCCCCTTACTCATTTCAAACATGCAGTATATTACCATTTACTTTGCACATAGTTATTCAATTTTCTCTCCCTCTTTGTCAAGATGAAAAATAGAGGGAATAAGGAATAACAAATGAGAAAGAAAGTGCATATTCAATCAAACAAGTCATTGTAATTAGTCTCAATGAAATAAAAGACAAGTGAAAGATAAAAGAACCATGTTTATTAAAATATTCAAATCCAAATACAAGCATTCCAACCATACAAAATTTCAAACATTTACATAAATGTTTGATAAGAAGTTTGGGCCTTTCAACTGAAATCATAAAAAAAAAAAAAAGAAGATGACCAATAAAAATAAGAAAATAGAATAAAAATTTGCAAATTGGTCATCACCATTTAGATCTTCTTCTTGTACTTATTTTTTTTTTACTCTCCTCCTCTTCAAAATTAGAAAGGTAGTAAGAAGCGAGTCCTATTTTCTTTTGTAAATTCACTATATCACTGTGGAGGTGAGTAAAAAGCTTGAATCTCCTATCCATAACCCTTAAAAGCTTTCCAAGCTTCTTGTCAATAATGGACAGAGAAATGGGAGGAAGAGGAGGTTGAGTTGGAACTTGTACCTTGTTGGTATAGGTTGGTCAAACCTCAATCAAAACTCTCTTTTGATCTTGACAATAAGGATTGACATGTTCTAACATCATTTTCAAGTGTTGATTTTATTGATTTTTTGATAGGTTTGCATTAGAATTTGAATGAGAGTCTAAGTCTCAAAAATTGTGAAAGGCATCCTATTTTACGGTCAAGAACCTGTAATTCGCAATTGTTATCTTGCAAGAAGAATAAATGAAGTTGGGATAGACAATTTCGAGGAAGAAATTGCAACCACAATCTTGCCAAGAAAGTGATGAAATTGAAACAGAAAATTTCGCGATGGAAGTCGCGTCTATCTTCGCAATCGCAACTTTTGCATTTGATTGGAGGGAATCAGCTCCTTAACCCGACCATGCTAAGTGTCCCGAAGAGCTATTGGTAGATCAAAATTTGCGAGAGCAAAACATTGGTTGAGACTGCGATTTGGTGAAACACCATCTCCTTTTTAAATAAAAGGATTTGCGGCGACTATCGTTTCCAAAAGAAAAATAAATCACGACCTCAACTTTTAATCTGGCTTGAAGAACATAACGACTATTTTTTTTGAAAGACCAATGGGGGTATGCCATGTGGACTAGTCGTTAGATACAAATGAGATTCTCTACCGCGAATTTAGTAATTTTAATGCAAAAAGAAAAATCACAACCGCAAACTTTGTCTGACAGATATTTAATGCAAAATCTGTCTAGCACAACTTAAAGATTTAGACAGTTTATTTGTAACATCCCTTTGGTAGTTATTGCCTATAAATACTCCATTAAATATACTTGAATGCAAGAGAATAACATTCAATATAGCCAAACTCTTGCAATTTTGTCGCTCAACCTTTGTACATTTAATTCTTATAAGTGAGTTACTATTGTTTGGTGTAAGCATTAAACACCAATGGTTGTTTGGTGTAAGCATTAAACACCAATGGTTGTGGGTTTGAGAGTTATCCTAGTTGTAAAACTCTTATATAGGTTAAGTGTGAACCTTTGGGAAAACACTTGTAACGTTGTGTGTGAGATTGGAAACACAAGTTGTAAGGTTATGTGTGAACTTTAAAACACATAGTGTAAAAGTTTGGTGTGAACTTAGGAAACACCATTTTATGATAATCAAATACCCAATTGGAAGAATTGGGGAGTAGATATAGGGTTTGTTTATACTTAAACCACTATAAAATATAATGTCTTATACTATTCTCTTACTTCTTCTAATTCCTTCTTAACAAATGTTCCTTTCAATTTTTTAAATTTTCTACCAATTCATCCCCTCTTCTTAGTGTTCAAGGGCTAACAAATGATATCAAAGCTAGTTTCAATCAAACCCTTAATTATGTGTGTAAAGATCTATGGCACAAGAAGGAATCCATACCCATCTCAAGACTGATTTTGATGGATTTGACTATACTCATTAGAAGTATAGGATGAAGATATACTTAGACAGTGATGTGGTGGATCTAGGACATAGTAGCTAAAAAGTGGAAGGCTCTCACCAAAGTTATTGATGGTATTAAAGAATTGATCTCAAGGGAAGAATGGGTAGAAGCACACAAAAGATCAAATGGGAAGAACAAGAGGGCAATGACCATTCTTTTTAGCTCATTACCAAGAAAGGAGATAGGAAGAATGCAACATTATCTTACTGCCCATGAAATTTGGAAGGCATTACTTTGGTGAAATCAAATAGACTAAAGATGTATGTGACAAAATGAAAGCTATTTATGATGAAGGATAATGAAAGCATCACCGACATGACCATTGTTACCAACATGAAGAAATTAGGTAGAATTCTCACCAATCATGAGGTAAATACCGAAATCTCAAATCTTTACCTCTTGAAAATTTGATGCTAGAGTGTGCAATATTTAAGAATCCAATCTAGAGATTAAAAGGTTTAAACAGATGTTCTCATAGGTAAGCTACTCACTCATGAGCTTGCTTTGAAGACAAATGAGGAAATAAAGAAGACAAGAGGGCAGAGGGACAAAAATAATAAAATAAAAAAAAACTCTAGCCCTTAAATCCTCAACTAAAGATAAGGAGGTAGAAGTTGCCTCTAGTGCTGTGATGATAGTGAAAAGGAGGTATAAGAGTTGGCCATGCTTTCTATAAGGACCAAGGAGCTCATAAAGAGAAGAAAAGATAGGAGGAACTTCAAGAAGGTATCTCCTAACCTTAAGGAAAAAAAGAATGAAGTGACTTGTTATGAATGTGGAAAACAAGGTCACATCAAGTATGATTGTCCAAAGCTAAAGAAGAAAAAGAAATGGGACACGATGAAAAAGAAGAGCTTCGAAGCCACATGGGATGATAACTCTAGTGAGGAAGAGAAAAATGAATAAGTGGCCAATCTCTGCTTCATGGCACAAGAGGACTCCTCCAATGAGGTAAGTCCTTCTCCTTACTCTAGTAATAATTATGATGCATATGATGATGAGCTTTTTAAAACTCTTAGTTTGAGATGTGATAAGTATAAATCACAGATGAAAACTTACAAGAAAAAATGCTCAAAACTAGAAGATGAATAATTCCTTAAATGAGCTTGTAAGTGAGTTAAGAACTTCTAATGAAGAACTCAAAAAATCTATAGAAAATCTCTTTCAGTCTTCATCTTTTCTCATTTCCTTAAGAAAAGAAAATGATTCCTTAAAGGGTGAAGTAATTAAACTTAGAAATTCCATTTCTAGGTTCCATAAAAGGAGGAAGCTTTGGATACACTTATTGTATCTCAAAGAGCTCCCCTACTAAGGCATGACCTAGGCTTCAATGGAGCCTTTTGATGTACACCCTCCTCTCACTATTTTCATTAGTGCATCAACATCTCTAACTTTAAGTATTAAGGTAATTAGGAGGAAAAATGCTCTTAGCATTAAGCCACCTATGTCGAAAGGCAAAGGAAAGTCTCCTCAAGGCTCAAAAGCTAAGCCTAAAAGAGCTAACCATACATGCATGTACACTAGGAAGCATGCTCACCTAAACACACATAAAAAATTCTCTTCTATTCCTAATCACTCATGCACTTGCATACACTCTCAGTACTATAGCATGAGAAGGCCCCCTATTCATACTAAGGTTATGCATAGGGGAAAGACTCACAAGTTTAAGCTCCAATGTCATTATTATATGAAGTATGAGCATATACACATTTGTTACATTAGGAAGACTTACCTTAAATTAAAGAACACTTCTAGACCTAACCCTTAAGGACCCAAGTATGCTTGGGTACCTAAACAAAGGTATTCTATTTTTATATTGCAAGAATGTTTAGAAGACACCAATGAGGACAATAATTGACATATGGATAGTGGGTGCTCAAAGCATATGACAAGACACGAAAAGCTATTCATAGTTGTAAAAGAAAAAGGATGGTGACAATATCACATTAGGAACAATGCCAAGGATAAAGTAATTGACATTGATATAATTTGTGAAAAAAGTTGCTCTCTTGTTGACAATGTTCTTTTAGTTAAAGGGTTTCAACGTAATTTGTTAAGTGTAAGTCAATTATGTGACAAAGGTGATAAAGTCACCTTTGACTCTAAAAAATGTCGAGTTACCACCTTGGTGGATAAGAAGATAGTCTTTAAGGGTGAAAAGAGAGGCAATACCTACTTAATTGACTTAGACAATTTGGCTAATCATTCCTTTAAGTGTCTTGTGTCTCTTAGCAATGAAACTTAGCTTTGGCATAAAAGACTTGGTTATACTAGCATAGAACTTCTATAAAGTCTATCCAAAGGAGAGCTAGTAGCGGGTCTTCCCATGCTTAAGTTTAAAAGGACAAGATATATGGATCTTGCTAAATAGAGAAGCAATACCAAACTTCCTTCAAAATAAAGAATATTGTAAGTACTTCTAAACCTCATTAACTTATCCATATGGACTTAATTAGACCTATTAGGAATGTTAGTCTGTGTGGAAAACATTATGCATTTATCCTAGTTGATGATTACTCTAGGTTTCCTTAGGTATCCTTTCTTTCTCATAAAAATGGCACTTTTGATGCTTTCAAAAGTTTTGCAAAAAGATTTCAAAATGAAAGAGGTTACTTCAGTTCTTTTGTTAGAAGTAACCATGAAAAGGAATTTCAAAATGAATCTTTTGAAACTTATTGCATAGAGAATGAGATTTCTCATAATTTTTCTACTCTTAGATCACCATAATAGAATGCCACAGCAAAATGGTGTTGTAGAGAGGAAAAATAAGACATTAGTAGAGATGATTAAAACTATGCTCAATGAGTATTATTCACTTAATTACTTTTAGGCCGAAGTCATCAATACTTCTTATTACATTGCAAATCATGTTTTTAAAAGACTCATTCTAAACAAAACTTCTTTTAAGCTATGGAATGGTAGAAAACCTAAGCTTTCATACCTTAGAGTTTTTGGGTGTAAATGCTACATTTTTAATCCCAAGGACAACCTTGGAAAATTTGATTCAAAAATAAATGAAGGCATTTTTTTAGGCTACTCTACCTCTAGCAAAACCTATAGGGTATTCAACAAAAGTACTATGTTTTTTAAAGAATCAATGAACATTCTATTTGATAAATCTAGAAAACTTAATCTTGGAAGATATTTTCTTGTTGATAATCTTGTAGGTGACTTGAGAATTTGAGGCTTGATTCAATTCCAAAAGAAATGATGATTGATCTTAAAGATAACAAGTCATCACGAGAAGTTGAGGAATCTCAACCACAACAAGTAGAAAACCAAGCTCAAGAACTTTCCAACGATTGAAGATTCTCCGAGCATCACCCAAAGAATCTTATCATTAGCGAGACATCCAAAGGAGTAAGCACTAGATCTCAACTTTATGTTTTAGATAATAATCTTGCATTTGTTTCTCAATTTGAGCTAAAATCTATGGATGAGGCTCTCAATGATGAAATTTAGGTGATTACTATGCAAGAGAAACTCAACTAATTTGTAAGAAACAAAGTTTGGAAACTTATTCCTAGGCCCAAGGAACACCCGATTGTGGGATACAAATGGGTGTTTAGGAATAAGTTAGATGATTAAGGTTTTATTACAAGAAACAAAGATAGATTGGTTGCAAAAGGTTACAACCAAAAGGAAGGCATTGATTATGATGAAACCTTTGCCCCCGGAATAAGAATAGAGGCCATTACGATTCTTTTAGCATTTATAAGTCACATGAATTTTCAAACTTTTTTTAATGGACGTGAAAAGTGCATTTTTGAATGGTTTCATTGAGGAGGAAGTTTATGTTGAAAAACCTTATAGTTTTGAATCTCATGCTTTTTCGAATCATGTTTTTAAGTTAACTAAAGCCTCATATGGTTTACAACAAGCTCCAAGAGCTTAGTTTGAATTGCTTAGTTTATTCCTTTTACAAAATGATTTTGAAAAAGGAATGGTTGATACAACTTTATTTGTCAAAAGGCATAATAAAGATACACTCATTATATAAATATATGTTAATGATATTGTATTTGGTGCTACTAATGAATCTTTTTGTGAAGATGTTGCTAAATGTATGACTAGGGAATTTGAGATAAGCATGATGGGTGAGCTCAAGTTCTTCCTTGGTCTTCAAATCAAGTAAACCAAATAAGACATCTTTATTAACCAAACTAAGTATGTAAAGGATCTACTCAAGGGGTTTGGCATGAATGTGTGTAAAGTAGCAAAGACACCTATGAGGGCAACTATCAAGCTTGACAAAGATGAATCGTGTAAGCTAATTGATAAGAAAAAGTATAGAGGTATGATTGACTCTCTCCTCTATCTTACTGCATCTAAACCTGACATCATGTTTAATGTTTATTTATGTGCTAGATTTCAATCTTGCCCTAAGGAATCTCATTTAAATGTTGTTAAAAGAATTCTTAAATATTTACATGACATATTGCTTTTAGGATTATGGTATCCTAGGAATTCATCTTTTAGCCTTCTTAGATATTCGAATACGGATCATGCTTGCAATTTGTTAAATAGAAAGAGCACTTTTGAAACTTGCCAATTCATAAGTGATTGTTTAGTCTCTTGGTTTAGCAAAAAGCAAGTTTTAGTTACTTTATCCACCGCTGAAGTGGAATATATGGTGATGGTTTGTTGTTGCACCTAACTTCTTTGGATGAAATAACAACACAAGGATTATGACAAAGATTTTGATCACATTCCCATTAAATGTGAGAACACATGTGCAATAAATCTTTCTAAGAATCCCATCCAACATTCAAAAAGTAAGTATATTGACATTAGACAACATTTTCTCAATGATCATGTGCAAAATGGTAATGTATTGTTAGAATTTATTGACACCAATCACCAACTTATAGACATTTTCACTAAACCCTTTAATGAAGAAAGGATGAACTTCATCAAGAAGGGACTAAGGATGCTAGATGGAAGATCCCTAGGGTAAAAAGAGATCGCACTTAATGTGTTTCATTGCTTTTATCTATTTTGATTCATTAAATGATATGTTTGATAACTTTGTATCTTGAATGCTTTGGATGAGTTAATTCATTATGCAATTATGTTTTTCTATGCCAACTTGCTTAAATTGATCATCATTATGTTAAGTTGATCACATCTAGAAAGGCAATACTTATTTCTCCTTATTTTTCATTTTGCCTTGGAATTCGCAATCGCTATTTATAGGTACTCATCAAATTTCTTGTCTTTTCTCAATTTGCTGCATTTTCTAAACTTTCTTCTCTTTTTAACCTTCAAGTTAGGGATAATATTCCTTTCATTATCTCTACTCTTGATATAATCTATTCAGTATTTCGGTCAGAAATCTTTATTAAAATCAAACATGACCCTAAAACTTCCCTGGACAAATATATCAAGACCCTCACTAATTGGCTTCTTCGTATACTCATAACTTTTTCTATTAATGCTAAGGGTGATAGGAAGGAAAAAATTTCCCAGAAAGACCTAGCATTTATCTTCTGTTACAAAAACAAGCCTATTCAAATAGGAAGATACCTTGTGGATCAATTGATCCACATGAGTACTAAACTTATAAGCCAATTTCTCCTCCCTCTTGACATCACAACCATATATAGGTTTGTGGGAGCCTTGGATGAAGATAAGGAAAATTCCTCACCAAGAAATACCTACCCTCCTAAAACTTCCTTGACTTACTCTACTTGATCAATGCCAAAGCCATCCACTCTGACACTTACATTTACACCTTGGGGTCTTTTCAGGCTAAGAAGCAAAAAACCATTCATGCTTCAAAAAGGAAAAGGCTTGTGATTGAGAAAGTGTCAAAGAGCCTATTTCATCTCCTAAGCCAAAAGCTAAACCAAACTCTTCTTCAATCTCTCTCTCTCTTCCATTAATAATAAGCTGGACAAGCTGATGGGCATAACTTGTCATCTTTTTTATTTTGAGGAATGAGAAGATAACCCATTAGAAGAAAAGAACCAAGAAGAATAAAAAGGAGATGAGGCACAATGAGGAGGAGGTGAAAAAGTTAGAGATAATGATGATGACATATCTCTTTCCCTCTAGTTTTCTATACTTAGGCTTGTAATTCTTTTTTTTTTTTCTATTTGTATTCATCTTATTTTGGACTAAGTATGTGATCAAACATTTTATGTTTGTCTTATATTTTGTATTTGTTTGATTCTAATAAAAGTTATAGTTGGAGATTGAAGTTTACATAACATTAGACTTATCCTTATCATTTCCATTATCCTCTCTTTTTGACATTAACAAAGGGGGAAAGTGAGCTTGTATGTTATAATTAAGGGATAGTATAAATTAAAGGGGGAGCATATTCAACAAGTTTAATTTCATTTTAACAAGTTTTTATAGTTAAATTTTGTTAACCATCTCAACTTCAAATTTATGCATTTTTTATCTCTTACAAAATCAATCTAAATTGTCAAAATCAAAAGCGGGGATTATTAGACTAGGTTGGTCAAGCCTAATTCAAAACTCTCTTTTGAACTTAACAATAAGGACTGACATGTTCTAGCATCATTTCCAAGTGTTGATTTTGCAGGTTTTTAGAAAGGTTTGCATTGGAAGTTGAATGGGAGTCTAAGTCTCAAAAATTATGAAATGCATCCTATTTTGCGATCAAGAACCTATAATTCGCAACCACTATCTTATAAAAAGAATGAATGAAGTTGGAATAGATGATTTTATGGAGGAAATCACATCCACAATCTAGCTAAGAAATTGATGAAGTTGAAACAGATGATTTCACGGTGGAAGTCGCATCCATCTTCGTGACTGTAACTTTTGCATTTGACTGAAGGGAATCAAGTCCTCAACTATACCATGCCAAGTGTCCCAAAGAGCCATTGTTAGATCAAAATTCATGAGAGCAAAACATTGGTAGAGACTACGATTTGGCAAAGCATCAAATCCTTATCAAACAGAAGGATTCACAGTGACCATTACATCCAAGAGAAAAATAAATTTTGACTGTAACTTTTAGTCTAGCTCAAAGAACATAACAAATATTTTTCTTGAAAGACCAATAGAGGTGTGACACACGAACTATCCATTAGATAAAAAGGGGATTCCTTACCTTGAATTCAATAATTTTAGTGTAAGAAGAAAAATCATGATCGCAAGTATCTTATCACGACCGCAAACTTTGTCTGATAAAAATTTAATGCATGATTTGACAAGCACAACTTGAAGATTTAGACAGTTTATTTGTAACATCCTTTTGGTGGTTGTTGCTTATAAATACTCCACTAAATCAACTTGAATGCAAAAGAATAACATTTAATATAGCTAAACTCTTACAATTTTATCTTTGATCTTTTGTTTATTCAATTCTTGTATGTGAGTTGCTATTATTTGGTGTAAGCATTAAACACCGGTGGTTGTGAGTTTGAGAGTTAGCCTAGTTGTAAAACTCTTATATAGGTTAAGTATGAGCCTTTGGGAAAACACTTGTGAGGTTGTGTATGAGCCTTGAAACACAAGTTGTAAGGTTGTGCATGAACCTTAAAACACATAGTGTAAGAGTTAGGTGTGAGCATAGGAAACACCATTTTGTGAGAATGAAATACCCAATTGGAAGAATTAGGGAGTAGATGTAGGGTTTGTTCATAGTCGAACCATTATAAAATATTATGTCTTCTATTATTCTCTTACTTCTTCTAATTCCTTCTTAACAAACCTTTCCTCCAATTTTTTAAATTTCCCACCAATTCACCCCTCTTTCTTGGTGCTCAAGGGCCAACATTCCTGAAGTTCTATTTGTGGCTCTTATTCACCTTCTTCAATAATAAGCCTTCACCTCTTTTGCTGTTAAAAGGCTTATTGAAGTCTAACCCCCATGTGCCCCAAGAAGATACTCATATGTATGAGGTTTGATTACTTTGGCATTTATGAAATAGTTGAGATCTAGAGGGGTTTATATTGGTTGTGTTAGTTATTTTACAACATTACTCATTTTATGGCGTAAGAGCACTAACATGCCTATAAATGGCAGTGATGTGTGAAAAAAGAAGAATTTGGCCATGGTTCGACTTGCTTAAACATGCAAGTTTATTAATGAAAAATTAACCAGATTAAATGGCCTTACCCTTAATTAAACAATAAAAAAAACATAAATCCTTTTTGTTATGAATGTCAAGGGGGAAAATGTTTAGAGAACATGTAACTTTAAGGGATTTGACTCATTCTTCTACTTTGAATGATATCAACACTATTATTTTGAAGGATAACAAAACTATAACAAAACCAAGAGAAGTTATAATGTTTAGACCTTAGTGTTTTTGGATGATTTGAATAGATCCAACGAATGTTAAAATAAGAGATTATTATAAATGGTAAAGAGAGAATGTTTGGAGAACATATGACTTTAAGACTCGATGAATGATAAAGGGCTAGAACAAGTTCAATGGGCATTGTGCAAGTTTAGTGGGCATTGAACATCTCCCAACAAGCATTAGACCATTCAATGGTCATTGAAGGATGAGCAATAGACGTTGATTGGATGCTACACTTTTGCCAAAGTCTTCTGGACCTCGTAACGGGCATTATCCCTTTGCAACAGGCATGGGAAAGGTGTCCAAGCTTGAGTTAAAGCTTTTGAAACCCAAAATTGGCATTGGCCCTTCTCAACAACCATTGAAGGAGTTTTTAACGTGCATTACGAATTACTCAATGGGCATGGAAAGCAACTACGTAAAGTTTGAAAAGTATAGTATGCTTTCTGAAAATGAACAACCTGCATTGGTTTTTCTCCAACAGACGTTGTAGTTAAAGCCAGAGACATTGAATGATGGATTACAAGTGTTGAAAGTTACCATTACAAGTTCAACGAGGTTGATAAAGAAAAATGGGTGTTGTTATCTCTAACGGCTAGTTTTGTATAAAATTAGTCAAATTGAACATCAACTGTTCCAACAACTTGTTTTAGAGATTTTCTATGTAAGAGCATTTTTTAAGTTTAGAAAGGATAGAGAAAAGGTTAGAAAACATTATGAACAAGTGTGAACATCTTAGTAAATCTTTGTGCAAACCTTTTATGTTGTTGCTTTGTATTTGGGTAGAGTGAGATTATTTTTGTTACTCTTTTTGAGAGTATGCTTTCTTGAGCACTAATCATTTATTTATTGCCTATTTGAGAGGCATAGACACTGCTTGGATCTTTCCTTATTAGTGGATGTAAAGTTTGGTTTTGTGCCTAGAAAAATACCAAAGGGTAGGTTCTTCCTGAGTCTTGTAAAAGGAAAGGTTATCCTTGAGCTTGTAAAAGGGAAAGTTCTTCCTTAGCTTGAAAAAGGAAAGGTTTTTCTTGAGCCTTGAAAAAGAAATAGAAAAACCTAAGTGAAAGCTTGGGGGATGGAGTAGGCAAGTTGTTGAACCATTATAAATCCTTATATTATTTTGTGTGTTTGTTGTTTTTCACTTTAGTTGTTTGTGATTGTTTTTTTTTTCTTTATTTTTTATTACAACCCAATTGGGGGGGGGGGGGGGGGGGGGGGGGGGGGGGGGGGGGGGGGGGGGGGGGGGGGGGGGGGGGGGGGGGGGGGGGGGGGGGGGGGGGGGGGGGGGGGGGGGGGGGGGGGGGGGGGGGGGG